>CAEGAE010091582.1:0-38121 GCA_903067095.1 Girardinus metallicus | reverse complement strand
ATATATGTATATATATATATTTATATATCAGAGAGAGATAAGCTTTGAATTAAAGATGAGCTCCCTGTGCCTTTTGTTGGGCTATTGTGAATAACACGGCACATAGTACACAGTATATATCAGAGCAACATATTGCTCAATTCATTGCTAGTTGAGACTGATTGTTGTCATTGTGCCTTTTTAAACTAACTTGGTAAAAATGCTTGTATGCTCAACAAAAAATCTCTTTAATTTTTAATTTATAGATCAGAAAGTTTAGGAACTATTTCTCAAAGAAAAGATATTGAATAGAAATTAACACTATTTTTAAAATTTCTATCTAAAATATTTCAGAAACCAAATACAATATAATTTCGAACCTACTCGATAATAATTCATTATGTTGATATGTCGCAGAAAATAGTAGTAAAATATACATAATTTTATAGCTGTAATAGAAAATATGTACAGTATTGTAAGTCAGCGTATAGAAGATGTTGCATCCGTAGTGTTTGTGGTCATGTTTTATTTGTATACTGAGGTTCAGAGCAAAGAATCTCTTCATAAGCCACTGTTTTGACTTAGCAACACCTTTTATATTTTAAGAACAAACAAGCACAAGAATGTAAACAAGTATCTGGAACAATAAAGCCAGAACAGCTTTTGAAGTATGATGCAGCACTTTGTGTGTTTAATTTACTGCATTCTAATTTCTTGAACTATTTTTAAAGTGTCTCGTATGGGTAATTGCGATTTACTGTCAGTACCCATTAGGTTCAAGTTTAAGTGTGAGGGGCGAGAGGTGGGGACAGAAAATAACCTGGAGCAAGACACAACGGTCACAGAGAGAGATTGGACATGAGTCGCTTGCTGCTCATTTCACGTCCTTCGTCTCAGCTGATGACACATTCTGTTATTCTCTGCCACTGCACAGAGAATGGAGTGAAAGGAAAATGAAGGTGGTTTTATGTTACACACAAAAAAGTGTTAATGGCATACAAGTCGCCTCTGAGTGCACAACAATTTTAATTTTCAGGTCCCCCACAGATTATTCCTAACCACCAGCCCAAATCAAGTTCATTAATAAGAACACACAGCTCTCAAACTCAGCCTGGAGGCACATGTGTGTCACACTTAGTCTGTTCAGGTTCTACAAAGCTGAACCACTTTACCAACCTATTTTTGCAAACCTGAACTAACTGTGTACTATGTGCCGTGTTATTCACAATAGCCCAACAAAAGGCACAGGGAGCTCATCTTTAATTCAAAGCTTCTCTCTCTCGTACACAGAGATAAATCCTCTTCCTATTTATAAGGGAGGGGGAAAAAGCCTCCAAGTATTCATCTCTCCATTCAGCAATTATTTAGCGTACCTATATCCTCGACAATTTTATAGAAGGATTCAATTTTGCGTTTCCGTAGGCATTTAGGCAACGCTTTCACCCAGAGTGACATTGAGTGCTTGAGCTCATTTTTCTTCCACAAACCTGCGACACGTGATCGAGGCACATCTTGTCACATTAATCTCTAAACAATCACATCAGGTTCTCAGCAGGTTGCAACTTATTCAAGTCACCACACCTGCAAACTAAACATCTTCATAGAGCATTTCCCACCTCAAAGATGTGTCCTTTTTTCACTTTGTTATCACACGTAAATGTTTCCGATCGTCAAACTGACTAGGTTTTGAGTAATTTCAGTAAATACATATTTAAGTTTCAAAAGATGATTGAAGATGATAATAATTACTAAGGGGTAAAACACTATCTAAAAAAAAATAACTACTTGAAAATCTAAGTTCTCCCTAAATGATTGTGCCTCTGTCATCAAATGCTAACTTTAACTAGCAGGAAGTCTTTTATGTGTTTAACCTTTTAGAAAACAATTAGAGGTGGGATTAAGATATTTTTTCAATCTACTTGTGTTTTGTGAAAGCAGTGATGTGGTTGAAGTCAGCCCACTTCTGTTCCATCTTTGACATAGTTGTTACTGGCCTGGTTTGTGTACAAGGGCATGTCAGGTTTGTGGATCAAGGCAGTGATGCGGTGGCGATGTATGGTTTATGCAACCGGACAACTGTAGGTACGAAAAGTGTAAGAAGACCCAGAAGGAATTTCCAACAAGAAGAGGTTAGAGGGTGAGATTTGTGATTTAAATTTGAGGCAGTTTTTTCCCAACAACAGGATTGCAACACCGACGTCATTTGACATTTTTGTTTATTTAGAAAAAAATTGTGTGGGGAGACTTCCTGATCTTTACACCAAAACGTCACTTCCTGTTGTTCTGCCCTAGTCATTAATAGACCTGGTGATGTGCTTTGAATAAATGCTCAAAGTGAGCATGGGCTCAAGGTCACCTGCGACTTATTTTGATACAGAGTAAAATGGTTAACTAAATTGTGTCAATAATTTCCAGGTCCAAAAGCACCAAAGCATACAGAAACAATGACAGTACCGCCACCAGATTTGCCTCAAGGTAAAATGTTACTTTTCTAAATTGCTGTCCCACTTTTAAGCCAGATATATCTGTCTTCTCAGTCCACACAATATTTCCCAAAAGTTTTGGGGATCATCAAGATACTTTCTAGTAAGTTATAATTTTGGTGTGTGGCTTTTCTGACCTTGGAAGTCTCTCATGCTATTTTTGTTCAGTTTTATTCTTATTGTTGAATGACAATTGTTGACGTTAACAGAGGCAAGTTAGGCCCACAGTACTTTAGATCTTGTCTTAGGTTCTGTTGCGACCTAAGTCGTCAATGCTGCCATCTGGTAATTTTATTATGTATACCACTCCTGGAAAGGTTCAACACTGTTTCATGTTTTCTCCATTTGTAGACTCTTGTTCTTCATTGCAATCTCAAAGTCTTTTAAATGAATGTCAGGCCTCTGTTGACGTCAACAATCATCATTCAGACTTAAATATCAGGGCTCTACTTAATGGAGTACTTGATTCTACAGCTCTGGCAGTAATCAGGCCCAGGACTTTGCTTGTAAAGCTGAACTCAGCCACTCAACATACAGCATGTGGTCGATTACATTTAATTGGGCCAGGTTGGTGGCTGTTGCTTTTTTCCCCTGTCATAAATTAGATTATTATTTGAAACTGTTCCATGTTATATTGGATCAGATTATTTGAAATTAAAAGTTGCTTGATGATATAAAACATTTAGCTGAAACACAAAAAGCAAAAATGGAAAATATACAAGTGTTTTTTTTTCACAGCAGTATGTAAGCTTTTATAGCTTTAATGCTGTGCGATTCTATTAGAAGACACGTTTTTAGTCCTCTGATTTAATTTACTCTCTACGATATGCCAGCTCGGGTGTTTGTTAAAAAAATAAACCAACCCACCTTTTCCACAATATGTAAAATGCCAGCACTGTGTTCCTGTTTTGAGTTGACATAGCTTGATCTAAGCCAGTGCAACAGACACTGTGCCGGGTGTCATTGTAAATCTATCTAAGTTTGCCATCTTGTGATCAAGTTGTTATTCCTTTGCGGGGACCTAACGGCATGAAAGGCCTGGTATTCTCTGCATGAATCATTTAGATGAAAGCCTGAGGAGGAGGGGGGGAAGGAGCACGAGGCACCTGATGTCAACTTTAATTAGAATCCAGTTTGGTCTGCGCTACCTTGACTTTGAAATCCGAGAGTCCTGCAGGGGGAAGCGGAGACAGTTCTCGGTTACAGGATGTGATTAGACTGCGTAATCTTGGTCACTGCTTGATGCCACAGAAAACAACCACAAAAAAGCAGTTGATAGCTTTTACACCATTAAATGTGTTTTTTGTGCAAGTCTTTGTATATTTATTCAGTCCTGCAGTTGATTTTAACGGCACTACTAAAAAGACATCCTCAGCATTGATATTTGCTCATGCAGATAATTTTCTGCGCATTTGGGGATTTTGGTCTCAGCGGACGCCATTTCACACCTAACACCTTATTGTCTTATCCCATTGCTCCAAGTAGATATATGTGAAAATAATAGGGAAAAAAAAGAAGACTTCCAAGAGCAGATATTTGGTGCATGACCAGATAGCTTGGGTGAGTTGAGTGAAAAGTGTCCCGTGGGATCCTCGAATCTCTGGACGTCCCCAGTGCGTCATGAAAAGAAAGTCAGGGCACATCACCATCACTTGTGTCTTAAATCTCTCTTCTCTGTGGTGCGATGTGAAACATCAGAGCCCCACAGCAGCAGCACAGAGAGCCACTCTGGAGACTGACAGAAAAAGGGATGCCTAGTGCTTGCATCTTGCACACATTATAGACGTTTAGGAATTCCATGTTGGAAAGAAGACCTTTCAGATTCTTGTTAAAAGCCTGGCAGCCTGGAGGAAAATAAAGCGAAACCTAACATGCATGGTAATTAATTCACACAGAGGTTGCACAGCCACCGCAGCTGCCTTTGTGAGAAGTCTAAGAATGTGAGGACAGCTGATGATGGACAGCGTGCTGTAATGTGGCACCTGCCTCGCTGCGCTGCTTTCAGAGCCAACAGACAGCACGCCATGGACAGTACAAGAAAAACTGCAGGGGGAATGAATTTTGAATAAATGCCATTCAGATGCGTATTGACCCAGGTGTGGGTGCTAATACACCCACACCTGGATTTACAGTAAAATATCACTCTTATTAAAGCCAAACAAGTTATTTCTCTTCTCATTAAAAAGCTTCGGCAGCATGCAGTTTACTCTTTGCCTGCCAAACGTAGCATCAATTAAAATGACTTTGTTGGTAACAGCCATGTGTCTCACTGAGCTTGGGTGTTCCTGTGTGAGTATTACTTCACAGCTGAAATTTATTCTGGGTTCATGTTTTTGATTAGGTCATAAAAGTCAAATCGTTACTTTCTACCTGTTACACAGCAGTGATATTTTTTTGTTTGTTTGTTTTTTTTTCCAAGGATATTATTTTAAAGCTGCAAATGTATGTTGTTTGCCTGGGGCCAGAAAAAAGAAACATGACTGCAATATTTCTTTCGACGGTGTTGGTCACTGCTCTGGCCTGTGCAGCTGAGAGAACATTTAATCTATTTTTTCCAAGCTCCCTTGGTGAATGTTTCATCTTTTTAGACAAAATAGATATCTGCGGGATTATGAGAATACCCTTTAAGCTTCATCCTTCGATGGATAACTGCAAAGATATAACATATCATAAGACTGTCAAGATTGCAAGTTGAAAAATAGTTTTAAGTTACTGACTGAAGCTGTATTTGTAAAATACCACAACATGATATATGTTTTACCTGAAAAAATTAGTAATATGTTCATTCTTTGTTAGAAGATTTAATGTTAGAAATGCAGTGCAATGCTAAAATATATATATCTGTCCTGCTGCAACCTTGAAATCTCCATGCAATTATAATTTTTTTGTTTAATTTTGTGAGACATACTAACACAAAGAAGGGCATTATGAGGAAGTGGAATAAAAATTCCCTCTTGTTTATTCCAACCTGGGTTAAATAAAATCCATCCTAAACATTTGCCTTTAGAAGATACCTAGTTTGAAAACAATGTCCTAAAGCTTTTCTGTGAGGTCCTCTAAGGGTTTGTCAAAGAATATCAGTAAACAAACTTGATCATGGAACCCACCTAGAACACCGAGTAATATTCAAGAAATATTCACACCTGTTGAATTTGAAAATGTAGTCACGTTACAACTGTTAATTCACTGGGATTATTTGATAGACCAAGGTAAAGTCATATATATATATTTATGACGCAGAAGAAATGGGATGCATGTCTTTTTTCTTTACAAATAGTGATCTAAAACTCCTGGTGTGCATTTACTCTGCTACCCCTAAATAAAATCCAGTCAAATTGAGAAAATACAGTCTTCATTCAGTCCAATTCAGCTGTAGCTATTTTCAGCAAATCTGTACAAAGGAGGTACAGTTCTAATTGCTGCGAAACCTGGTTTTGCAATTTGTTGACTCAGAGCATGCTGTAGTCATCTGTTAATTTCACTGCCCTATCTGTTGGACTTATATTGACAAAGGCAAGTTTAAAAGTAAAAATGCTGATATGTTGAAAAACTTACTGAAATAAACATTTATCAAATAACCAAGCAGAGAATCCTTCCAAATTTCTGGATCACCAGAAATTTTTTTGGACAACTGTAGATTAATATTGTATACATAGGAGTAAATGGGGCTGGTAACATTAATAATATATGCTATATGTCACAGAAAACCCAAATAATATACACTGATGTTTGTGGTTACAACATGACAAAATGATGCAAATTTCAAGACGTATGAATAGGTTTTGTAAGGGGCAGTACTTCTATTGTCTACAAGCAATCTGAGGTTCATGCAGTTCTTACTTAAAACTGTTGTGGCTTGCATACCATGTTTTAAGTTGACAGGCGCAAAATTATTTTTAGGTTAGAAAAAGGAGTTAATTCTAAAGTCATTATTGTCAAGTTATTTTACTTTGGTGAATTCTTCAAAAAGACATCTGATTTCCATGAATAGATGACACCACACACGACACCGGCAATTCCTCCGGGAATAGTTCCTGAGGGGCTTTGGCTTTGAAAGGCTTGGTCAGTATCCTGCTGTGCTCTGCCCTTACAACAGCTAGTTCTGATACACCATTCATCTGTGTGTGTAATATTTATATAAGTCTTTTGAAATGCGCAGAGCGACACCAATTAATGAATGTGTGTCTGGCTCAAACATGCAAGCGTGATGGGTTAATTAGTTTTTTTTAACTGTTGATAACTAAAAGCAATAATTTTGGATTTTGGGAAGAATGCTTGATTAGTGTCTGACTCAGGCTGGATTGAAAGATTTAATGTTCTTCAATATGCCTGTTTTTTATGGAGTAATTCCAAGGAGCTGTATGGCTTAGCATAAAAATGGAAAGCAATAGGAAGCTGTCTGTTTCCAAGTTAGCTGGACTCCATTTCATAGCATTACTTCTAAATGTATCTCCACATTTGTCCTCTTGACCATTAATTTGAAGTTTCAAAGGGGTAGTGGGTGAAACAATCCATTATGAGTCGGACATTCATTACTATAATTGTTATTTGTGGCTTAAACATAGTGTTAATGCACTTAGACATAATAAGAAAAGTATTAAAATACTCCAAATTAGAAATTTCAGAGGATCTGTGTCACTAAAATTATGTTCAGTGTTAAAAAATTTACATTGTGAAAAAATTTGCTGTTACTTTCTTATTTTCAAGGATGAAGCCAATTTTGCTCATTGGCAACTCTTCAAGAAATAGTTTCCAGGGCAACCTATAAAATGAATAAATAAGAACTCTGCTTGCAAATACACTGAAAAGTTTTTTAATCAAAATGTTTAATAGAAAAATAATAAAATATCCAACCTGAAGTGAGGCAATAATTTACTTTTTATATGACTCTCTAATTTGGCTAGAAAACATAACAGGTAGCTAAAATAATATATTTCTCAGTGTACAATTTGCTGCCACCACTACAGTCATTTTGTGTAGTTGGATAAATGGTGGTGTATTTTATTCAATATTTTTAATCAAAACAAACACCCCAAAAAGGGAAAAAGTGTTATTTTGTGGTTAAAATCAACATAATCACTAGAACAACAAAAAACACTGCACTACCTGGTTGATGTTTTTGGTTGTATTACATTTGGTATTTCATTTGTATTTGTAGCAAATAATGATTTATGCTAATGTCTGTTGCAGGACTAATTATACAAACATGCTTATGAAGTTATGTACTGTATGTTTGCATTAAACCAATTGGAAAGAACTGATGATGAATCAGTTTCTTACAAGAGTGTCCTATTTTTTAGTTGAATATTTTAACCACAACCTCAAATAAGTGCAGAGGGAAAGGGAAGGCGTACAGGTAACGCTGTGAAGTAGGATGTATAGCAAAGGAGCCGCAAATATTTTCTATTTGTTGTTTAGATTAATTGATTCATCTTGAAAATAGCTTATTTAGTTTTATTTAAAAATATATTGTTAGAGGCAGTCCTTCAGGGTTGTTATGAAAACTTGATCGATTTTAAGCAATTTGTAGATTTAAAGAGTTATTTTTGGTTTAGGGGTAAATTTTAGACATATAAAAAGGCACTAAAATAATCATACCCCTGCAGACTGAAGAAAAGATTAAATATTCATATCATTTTTAGTGTATTCAGATTTTACTACGTGAAAGTGAAAAAATGTGTTACAGGAACAACAATTTTAATGGAATTCAGCACATATCAATAAATGGCTTCATATGTACAGAATCATCATTTGAACCATTTAACATAAATAAGGCATTTCAAGTATTGAAAACAACCCACTGATTGCACATTTCTGTCGGGTTCATCAGTTCCAGGGTAAATGGTCGCGAGTTCAATTCGTAAAGCCATTTAGGGGGTGATGAAAGGCATACAAGTAGCCCACATACTAATGGTGAAATGTCTCAAGACACACAAACATCTCTTTCACAATGCATTTGTTTCATCTTCACATCATCTACTCAGTTTCATCAACCTTTGGCTGTTTTGGGTTTTGCATGTAAGAGGAAGATGGAAGATTTACCAACAGCACAAATTAAGTTTTCATGTACACTGGGAAAGACAAACATTTTATGCACAATATTTTACACTCCACAATATTAAAAAAGGGAGAAAAAAATCCTGAGGGCTGTCAACTTCTGCACATGTTCGTTCCAGGTCCTTTGATTTCTTCTTCTCCTGTTTTGGTATTTTGCTGCTAACATCCTTCTCACTAAGCAGTCACTCCCAAAATATAATTCCAAATGCAGAGACAGCCGTCATCCATGTCAAAGTTGAAGAAAAAAATGATCAAAATAGATTCATTAGAGGGTTGTGATGAAGTTCCTCTTAGGCTGCCTGAAGCATCAGTATTTTCAGGAGCCCCAACCAAGTGCTTTTTATATTCTACATCTTTTTACACTTTGATTTGAAAGTGTTCACATTTCTTGAAGCAACAATAGGCTCATTGTCTCTTGTGATAATTGGTCCAATGACAGTGCTAAAATAAGAAAAAAAGTGTGAATATCACAGAGGTTAGCACAAAATGTCTGTTTGCCCTTTGCAGAACTGAGTAATTAGATGAGAGAAAAAAATTACTACAGTGGTGCTTCAGTATGTAGAAATAGTCTGACCTTTGAACCAGAGGTATTCCCTTGCATCCTTTCCAACCAAATGTTAATATGTTGATGTTGTGTATGGCTGAGTGTTCTGAAAAAAAAAAAATGGAAGGCAGAAACAGAAGGTTAGACTATATTGTTAACAAGTCAATTTGCAGTGAAATCCAAAAGCAATAACTGCTGTTTTGTTATTCCACAACCAGCTTCACATTGCTGTACGTTTGTCTCCCTCAGCTCCACTCTGCGTCGGATGCACATTTATTAGGCAAGTGAGTGCTCCGGCCCCATCATTATTTCTGTGAATTTTTTTCAACTCCAGAATGCCTGTTGAATTTCATCATTTTCAGATTGCTCTTTTTGGAGAAAGAAAAATAAGATATGAATATATATACTTGTACATGCATACATACATACAAACATCTATATATGTGCAAAATGAAGACAGAAATACCTCACACAACCTGCTAATCAAATGCTTAAGATCATTATCTGTAAAGAGTCAAAATGTGGACAAAAATATGTCTTTCATGTCATTTCCGATCAAGCTTTCACACTTTCGTGACCCACTGATGGGAAAGGCAAAAAAGCTTTCTGTCCTTGAACGTGGCAGGATTTTTGAAATGCACAAGCAAGGCCTCTCACAACCCTCCGTCACTGCAGAGGTTGGACACAGTGAGACATTCATTTTAAATTTTCTGAAAGATCCTGAGGCGGTTGGTACAATAATGTCATGTAGTAGACCCCAAAAAATTTCACCTGCCCTGAGCCGGAGGATCTCATGGGCTGTCAATGAAGACACAGGTTGATCCTTCTTCCAATTTAAGGGTCTTGGTAATGCTGACCGCAGAGCTTTAACAAAAAAGTCACTTCTCCTTCCAAAAACCCAACAGTTTTGGCTTGGCAAACATGGAGCAATAGTTAATAGAGGAAAAGTGTGTTCTTTGATGAGAAAAAAATTTATCTAGATTGTTCTGATGACTCGCTTTTTTTTATTTTTTAACTGGACTTCCTTCAGGATAATAGAGCCTTTTTTCTGTACCACCACAATGTGCATCGCGTCTAATACTGGTTTGTATCTCTGGATAACAGTACACAAATCATGATGATAAGATAAATTTAGTAACTATTGTGGAAGACGAGTTCTTTTCTGATTCCATTGTAGACTCTGATGCATTTTTATCCTGTTTGAGCTGTTCCATTGAATGGAAACAGCATAAATAGAAGACGCATTTAAGGTACAGTCAGTTCAATCTTAACTATTTGACCCCCAAGTTTGACTCTGATGATCAGCTAGTCAGTATGGATGGTAAAACAAAATCAAACATGGAGGGCACACATATATGTAGAGATGTACAAATGCTGATCTATTCGACCATCTCATGTGCATATACATTTCTTGTTAATATGTTATTCTGGCTGAATGGCCTAAATGAGTTACATGACATTCCAGTACAATGAATGTGGATGGAATGTATGAAAATCAAAAGGACAGATGAAAATATCTTCCTGAATTGTTTCCCTTTCTTGCTGATAAATATTGTTTTCTGTTGTATGTTGTTTCTCTTGAATTAAACTAGAATGATGGATGATCCATTGACTCTTATTCATTTAAGAAAAGCGCACTAGTTAAGTACTATTAACAAATCTGGACTACTTCTGATAACCCTTATTTTATAATAAAATACCCAATAGAGAAACACAACCAATCAAAGATGACAGAAATTATTTTAACATGAAGTAAAGTAATTTAGATGGTGTACAATCAAAATAAATAGAAAACATCCTATCTTTAGCTCTAATGGCAGGAGATGCAGTAGTTCTGCAGAACCCGGCAATGAAAGATTTTTTCAGTTTCATCTCTTCAACAAAATACATCAGCTTGTTTTTTATAACAATCTGGTTAACAATGATTGCTTCACATCTTTAGCAACAACCATATGATTCTGCCATCCAAACAGTGGCCTCATGCAGATTCAGTCATAATTATACATACATAAAGCAAACAATGAAAAACAATTGTGTTGTAGGTGACAATGTGGTACATGTCAATGAATGAGAATAAATTAGAAAAGGTAAATAATTGAAATTCAAAAAGTGAAACTTGTATAAAGTATTGCATGGTTCCGTCACTCACAGACATAAAACAATAAAAATATAATTTTTATTCTAAAACTGTTGTGTTGTGGCCTACGTAATCATGAGAAAGATTGCTGACTTTTCAGTTGTACAGTAGACAGCCATGGTCCTCCACCATAAGGAGGATAAGCCACAAAAGGTCCTCGCTATAGGGTCTGGAATTTAGTCCTACAGCAGAAGTTGTGTATACTTCACGCTATACAAGTACAGGCCATTTTCCATTTTATCAAGTTTGAAGCTTTATGGGGTTGCTACTTTAATTTTCCTGCAGGACTTGATACATGCCCACGCAAAATATCATTGCCTGGTTTAATCACTCTGCTTAATTGCCCGGCAAACTCATCTTCCTTGTCAAGAGCAAGATGCAAAAATTCAAAGCCACCAATGCAGATGGACTAAAGGTCGCTATTAAACTGAACTTGTTGAACCACTCAGGAGTACCACAGACTGATCGCCTCCATGTGACTCCATACTAAAATGGTAGTTCATGAAAAACAAGGCCACAATCAAGTACTGCGGACAGATACTGCACATTATGATATACTCAACATATTTTACTTTGTTAGTCTAGTTTATGGAGATACAGATTTATATAGTGGGACTGATTTTAGATTAGAGTTAAATTGTCAAAATTGTATCAAGTTCACTTTATTAAACTTATAATATGTTTAACAATAAAAAAAAGTCCTAAACTGGTATAAAAGAAGTGAAGGTGAATGATGTAGAATTTCTCTTAGTTTTGACAGATTAACTTACTCTTGTGGTTTTGATCTTGTTTCCGGCATAGCACATCCAGCCGGAGTTGTCAGGAAGGGTCTTGCATTCCTCCCCCTCCAGGCAAGGCTCCATCTCACACCACCACTTTCCAATTACTATGGATGCTACAGACAAGAGAATCAGCAGTGTGGGTATGTTTAACTTTAAATGAGAGCCAACCAAAATTCAGCGCCTAAAACATGGATGAGCTCAAGGTCTGACTGGATAACTCCATTTCAATTCAACTAGGAGTTACCTCTTTAAATTTTGCATTTTCTTTATATTTTTCTGCTCTCGAAAAATTGGTGCAAGTGTTTGTGAGCAACTTTTGAGACTTTTTTAGAACCTAATGATTTAAATTTAAGACTCACATGAATCATGTAAAAAATGAGTGTGTTCTAGTCTTCTTAGGGCTTAACTAGATAATTTACAATTGACATATTTGATCATTTTTACAACTCTACAGAAGCTCTGATATTATGTTTCACAGATCAAGTACAAAATCCATATTACATTTCAGAATCTCTTGATCCAATTTATCAGGGTGGAATGTCTGACCTTTAATAAAACTAGAAAATGTTCAATATTTTACATTTCTCAATCTATTAGAGTCGTATTTTGCTAGAAACAACAAAGAACATCTCAGTCAAAGTGAAAAAATGTATATGTTCTGCAATATAGGGTTTTTTGGCATGCAATTAGATCTAAATGCAGAGGGGGGAACTTTGGCTTTCCTTTCAACAGAGAGGACTGGGAGGTGTGACTCAGTCTTGACTTTAATGCACACCACACACTTTCCATCAGAAGAGAAAATTGCTTTAAATACAGGGTAAGTAGACAGTAAATGGTTTGTAATGTGAGACCGAGGGAAAGAATCTGTCAGAGCTGACATCAAGAGACCTCAAATTCCTGCGGTCTGTTCAGAGATTGCTGTAATATTTGCAAAAGGATTTAAGATAAAAGCTGCAGGTGAAAGGTTTCCTGGAGCCAATATGTTTTTTAAGTTGAGTTACACCCATGCACCAAATCCATTTCCTGCTAAGAATTGAGGCTTTATTGGAGATATTTGTCAAAGCACACATGTAACCGTTATGAAATATCTACCCACTGTATGTAAACAACTTCTTTTTTGCCTGAATCTCTATGCATTGTGCTGCTTTATTTTTCTCTCCTCTTCCCTCAGGTGTGTTAAATTCAGCTGCTATGTTTGTCTCGATTTGGAGTAAAGCTTCTGCTTTCAGAAACCCTGCGTTTGTCTGTCGGCAACAACATGTGGATGTGACATTATCCCTAATGTTGTCTTGTTTGAGACAAGGTACTGCATGGTTGACTCCATATTTTAAGAGATATGAACATCTTTTAGAAAACATGTCAGGTTCTTTATTCCTATTTTTTTTTGTACAAGTCATAACATTTGATAGAATGCAATAATCCTTTTGCTGTATAAAATCCCTAAGCTTTTGTTGTGCTACCACAAGACTGGACTCCAACTAAGCTGATGGCTCAGTGTTATAATGTATTCCTTAAATACTCACCGTCCACACATGAGGGCCTATTTCTTGTCGTTCCAGCTACCTTCCCGGGCAGACAGGAGCACTTCACCGTCTGTGACCGCTCCTCAATTCGGTTCTTATTACAACATCTGTGAGCAGCTATTACTTCACATGTGCCTCCCTCTGAGGAGGAGAAAAACAGACAAAACTTAAAATTAAATTCCGTAAACATCAGTCCATAGAGTGCCTTCAAAAGTATTTATATTGACCTTTTCAAAAACTGTTTTCTAGTGTCACAACCACAAGTTTTAATGTATTTTAGTGAGTTTTTATGATCAGATCAAAACACTGCATCTTTGTGAACGAGAATTAAAATGACGTTTTTTTTTTCCTGCAAATTATTTATTTCACAATTATTCATATATTTTTAATGTGGCATGCATATACATTTGTCACCCTTTCAATCTGAGAATTCTGAATTAAATCCAGCTAATCAATTTGCCTTAAGAAGCCACTAATTTATTAAATAAAGTCAGCTTTTGACTTATTTAATCTCGGGATATATACAGCTGTTCTTTGAAGAAACTGGCGATTTGTTAGAAAGCATTAATAAACAAGGAACTTACTATATGGGTCAGGGATAAAGTTGTGGAGATATTCAAAGCAAAGTGAGGTTATAAAACAATATTTTAAGAATTTTACATCTCCCTGGACACAGTTCAATCTGTCATACAAGACTGGGACACAGTTATAAACCCACCAAGACACCATCCGGCAAAGCTGAAAATACAGGCGATGTGAGCATTACCCGAGAAGCACCTAGGAGCCCTGTGGTATCTCTGGAGAAGCTGCAGAGCTCAGGTTGAAGAATAAATCAACAGGAAAACTACTAGTTGTGTATTCTACAAATCCGACCTTCATAGAACAGTAGTAAGAAGAAAGCCATTATTGTTAAAAAGCCTTGATAAGCTTGCCAGAAGCCACATAAGGAATACAGCAAACATGTAAAAGAAGATGCTCTGGTCTGAGAACACCATGTTCTGGTTGACTTGCAAATGCTATGTGTATCCAAAACCTGAACATAGACACAGAAACATGATGTTGGATTCATTGTGCTGTGGGACTCTTTCTAATCAGAAGAGATAAGGGAGCTTGAAGAGGTAATCGGAAAATTCAGCTACAAAAGATTTGAATCTGGTCTGGAAGTTTGCCATCCAGTTGGGCAACAAATCCTAAATATACAGCTAAATCATATTTGTGTTAGAATGAGCCAGTCAAAGTCCAAACCTAAATCTAATTGGCATTCTAAAGTAAGGAGTAGTGGTTCACATTTTCCCTGCTCTTTTTGCCAAACTAGTAAAAGATTCACTTCCTAAATGTGCATAGCGGGTAGAGACATATCCCCAAAAGGATACCAGCTTCCTCTGCAGCTGTATTTGCAGGGAAAGGTGAATCTACAAAGTATTAACTCAGGATGAACTGAATACAAATTGGCCTGGTATGTCTTTCATAATTTTATTTATTTGAAAAAAAAAAAAACAACCAAAAAGAAAAAAACAAAATCTTGTTTGTACCACTTCACAGTGTACACTACTTTGTGGGAAAATCCTCAGTGATGGATATCATAGATTAAGATTGTGACATGAATAAAATTGAGAAACTTTTGTGGTTGCTTTTGTAGGGTATTCTATTAGTTAATCAAAACTGGAGGGATATTAATCCATAAATAACTTTTTTTTTCTTGTGCTTTAAAGGAAGACGTTGCCATTTTTGCATAATAAAACAATAAGAATAATTCATGGAATGGAAAAATCGCTTTTCTTTTATGAAAATTATTCCCAATCACTATGTTTCTTTATTCATTCACCTCATTATAATATGAAATAACAGTATGTTTCAAACCTGTCTTGATTAAGATCTTATTATAACACATTCTGGTTGTAGCTTCATGTCAGGTTTCAGATATTTTCAAACACAGAGCCATTCTACCTGACAGGTTTAAAACATGACCTATGAGCAGGGCACAACGTAATGGCTAGGAAACCAGAAACATTCTGCCAAACTATTGTTTCATACAGAGTAGCACCTCATACAATGATGGTTAAAAATATATATTTTATTTAAAAAAAATAAAGATAAAGACTAACTTTAAAGTGTATAATCATATTTAGCATTGATGTAGCTGTAGAAATCCTGATAAAATTACACAGATTTAGTTGAATACACCAGAGAAATTATTTCTGTACTTTCCTCTCTCTCTCAGATAGATCCCTGTAGCATGCTGAAAGTAAAAAAGATGAATAGATGTGTTGGAGTACAGAGGGAAAAAAAAATCTATTGACAGAAGGAAAGGTCTGCTTCGGGGTTATTAGAAATATTAACACTGGAGCCTCCACGCAATTATCACCAAACTGCTGGTTGTATCCTGAAGGATCAGAAGCCTGGACCAAACGGACGCGACCCAAACGCAACCGCCAGCCTCTCCCACCCACCGCTCTAAGACTCTTCACAGATGAGAGTTGTGCGGTAAAGGACCATCTGACAATTACACCCGCCAGTGTGACACAAGATCAAGGAGGCTGCAGAGAGCAGAAGCACTGAGAGGGGGAAAGGATCTGGTATATTGCCAGCAAAGTGATTTGAAGTTATGTTTGACAATGAGCTGTGGGTTTGTGAAATGCGTCATGCCTGGATTTGCATATCACTTTACGACATTTGAATATTTTAGTTTGCAATGTCCTCTCAATGCAGAGTTGTTTCTCTTGAGCAAAAATTCATCTCAGCACTCAGCCTTAAGTGACACCCTGCTGTATTTAAAAAGTAAACAGCACCAAATCACTGGAGATGATCTGATAAATATCTGGAGCTGCTGGTACTTTGTGTTTACTGGAGGCGTTCCGTGAATGATGATCCGGTGCAATCTGATTGAGATGACACAAACAGACACTATTTCCCCATTAAAACCCAAAGCCTCCAGCTGGTTCTAAGTTATATAAACTCAGAAATACATTGACATGGAGGTCAGTTGAACATTGTGAAAGATGCCATTGAAGAATCACAAAGTGCTTTGAATGGTTTAAGTGTTGGAGAAGAAAGAATTGTGTGGGAAAACATACATAGTGCCTTGCAAAAGTATTCATAGTCCCTGACAGACATGCATCAGAATATTAATAAAAACGAATCTGAGCATTTGGCATGCATTTCTATTGAACCTCCTAAAAGTTTATACTTCGGAAAGTCCTTTCACTGTTTACAGTTGCAA
Source organism: Girardinus metallicus (assembly GCA_903067095.1). Lineage (NCBI taxonomy): Eukaryota > Metazoa > Chordata > Actinopteri > Cyprinodontiformes > Poeciliidae > Girardinus > Girardinus metallicus. The sequence goes on along the minus strand of CAEGAE010091582.1, from coordinate 21,396 downwards.
GTCTTTTTCTGTACCTCTCTGTTTAAGATTTCCTCATTCTTCTTTACAAAATAGCTGAACCTCAGTCAAATTACAGAGGGAGCCTCTGTGAACAGCAATTTATTAGTCTGACTGATTTTCAGTTGGATTTTGGCGTAAAAGTGACTGGGTTATCCAAACACAGGGAGTTGTTTTAATCTAAATCACTTAGGATTATTTGTTGACATGATGGAACTTCCTTCATAGGTCTTTTGCAGCCTCTGTTTAACTGGGTTTAGAATTTTGCAGAATTTCGCTACATCCATTTTCCACATTAACTCTGACCAGCTTCCTTGTCACTGCTTTCCCAAACATGTTTCACATTGGGAATGGACTAGTTAAAGGTGATGCTCTGTATTGGTTTTCTAGTGCTTTGCATGCAGGCAGAATGTTCAGTTTTGGTTTCCTCAGACCAGAGCTTCTTCTTCTTTGCCTCCTAATCATATTCCTTCAACAATGGTCTTCTTCTGGTCGGTTGGCCATATAGCTCAGGATATTTTTATAATCCTGATTTAAACTTTTCCACGACTTTATTCCTAACTTTGGTGTCTCTTGATATTCATGCTGTTGCTTGTCACTCATTTCGTAACAAAGTTCTGAGGCCCTCACAGGACAGCTGAATTTATGCTGAGATTAAATCACACACAGTGGGACTTTATTTACTAATGACCTGACCTCTGGGATTTTTAGAGATATTAGCATAAAATGCACACAAATACATTCCACAGGTTTGATTTTTCTTTTCTTTTTTTTATTTCAGACCTGTAACAAGACATCTTGTTACATATTTAACCATATTTACATTTTTTTTCATGTTCAAAATGTATGAATACTTTGCAAGTAAGCGTTAATAAAAAATACATTGAGATTCAAATAAAACACCCTGGAGTAATTTACAATTCCTTGTTTTGTTAATCCATATTCACATAAAATAAAAATACAATTTTCAGCTCTTTCTCAGAGGGAAATAGGTCTGAACTTATCTCCATCAAATTTCAACAGGTCTGACAGACATATATGAAATGATTGTCTGTTTACCCATCAAATCTAATAGAAGAAAACCTTGTTGTTTTCCCTGTTTTTATGCTTTTCTAGTAAATATTTTACTCAATGTGCCTCCCATATGTTATATAAAGAGTTGTTAACAAGCCTGGTCTTTTCTATTTATTCTTGTGAGACCTCCCTGTTTCAATATTAACCAACTCACTGTTGCTTCAGTTGAATCAAAAAGGACAAATATTTGCTTATTCTTTTTATTCAAGCTGAGCTTGTCTTCTATCCTTTTTTTAAAAAAAAAGAAATGCCCAAGTACAAATCATATTTCTTAGTGGCAATAAATGCTAATTGGAGTCGGGTGTTCATTGTTGTGATTACAAAAGTGGGGATGCGTGAAATTTCATTTAGAATTGTTCACCACCGTGGAGATTCCTGTGGAGATGATTCTGCAGTCTCTTGTTAAAGCACAGTTATAAATGAATGTCAGATAAAGTCATAAAGTAGCTTCTGTTTGAAAAGAGGGAGACAAAAAGAGGCAAATTTTGTGCATAGCAGCATTTTTCAAACATGGTAAACAAGCTTTCTGACCAGAATTGACACATCAAGGGAGCAAAAAAATAGATAAATATTGTTTGTTTGTTTGCATGACCTCTTTATATAATGCATTTAATTTAAAGGATTATTTCTGTTTTACTGAATTTGATGCAAGTTTAAAATCTTTATCTGGTATAGAGAACAAAGACTGTTTAATTAATACAACTTGAAATCTGTAAAACGTTTACACAGGTATTTTTAAAAATGTAAAAAATAACTTTTTAACTTTACTACCACCTAAGATTGAAACAATATATTTTGATCATACCTGGGAGTTATGGTTTCATTTTCGTATGCTCATCTTTGCCAAGAGGTTTGGGTCTTTTTTGGGTCTTTTTTGTTTTGGTCCAGGCATCCGGGTGTGTTTGAGGCAGCAGAAAGAGGGGAACGTCCAGACCTCCATTCACACATGAACCGTCACTGTTTCGTGAGTCACAGTGAGCTCATGCTGGATAATTAACACAGCCTCACATAACCTTCTATGTAGTAAATCATTTGGCATGCCCTTTGCTACATTAGTTGGATCATCACAAAGTTCATTGCATTTGACTCTGGATTTACTGTTCCATTTGGACAGGTTTTCATTGCATCTGCAGGGCCTGGTTAAAATTCTGTCCTTGTTAAAATAATCAAAAAATACTAATTAGCATTACTAAAGTGAGAGCTTTTAATAAAAGTGTCAGTAAGATGGGTTGGCGGGGGTTAAGAATATACAAATAAAGGCAGGGGAATTTCAGTGCAAGGTTGGAAAGACGGGATTAATAATTATTTGCTTTTGGCCATTTGTGTGAAGTTTTGTGGCTTTACCTGTGTTTCCACAAACATCAACAGCCTGTCAGTTGAATTTGAAATTTTTCTGATCTTGAAGTCGGTGTGCTAGTAAGTGCCATGCTGTCTGATGCGCTCAACAAATGGGCATGTCGGCACAGCATTAACCGTAATGTGCTAGTGGAAGCAGTGGGGCATCATTTGAAAACAACAGCCCACAGGGGTTTGTTCTTCTTAATGCATCGCCTTAATTGCATAAGACAGCCCCAGATTCCTTCTTTGATCTATTAAAAACACACTACTCAACAGAATTAACTTGCATTGCTTGTTGCTAGCAAACAGAGCAAAGAACGTGGGATACTCTATATTTGGAAATCATCACCTCTGAAGAATATATTAAAATCAAATAAAAATGCAAATCAGTGAGGTATTTTCAAGCCGGCAGGTGCGTTTGGTACCTTCGCACAAATGCAACGCAACACTGATTAGCACTCTTCAAGTTCACCCATGATTTCAGCCCGCAAGTGCAACACGCTTCATGCTCCAAGAGCCCGTCATTGCCTTCTGAATATTTCAGAGGAAAAGGAAGAATAACATGGATAGATTTGAATGCTTTCTTCAGGTGTGGGCTGGAACCATGCAAGGGAGTAATTGTTTTCTGTATTTCCATTTCTCCTATTATCAGGGACAATGAGCAAAGTCGACCTGCCAAATAACAAACACCTTTTGGGGTTTGTACGAGTGTGTGCTTGTGTTGCCTTTAGGCAGCCACATTGTGATTGACAGAGAACAAGGGTCACAAACAAATTGTCATTCATAAGGTCACAGGTCACAAAAAAGCAAAAGGTCACAAGTGGAACTGCTCTGATTTTGTTGGCACACTCCCTCCTGCCTCTTCATTACTCTGAGCATGAAAACAGACACTGACAGTGAAAAAGGTGAACACCACCATGGCTTGCTCATTTTCAGCTCAGGCTGAGAGGGAAAAGTCATGACTTTGTGCTATATGTAGCGGCTATTCTGTCATGTGTGGCATTGATTTTTCTATTGTTGGCTTGATTGTGAAAAATAAAATTCAGAGAAAAATGAATGCTTTGCTGTGTATACTGATGCTGTTCATGCTCCCTGTTTCTTTGGTCTATCATGCTGCATGTTTTGGTTTTAATAGATACAAAAGGTCCATGGAGAAAATTTTAAAACTTTTTTTGTGTTTTCTTACATTACAATGGCAAACAATAATGTATTATATTCAGATTTTTTGTAATAGACACACACAATATGGTAAAATGAAAAGGTATTTACATCCTTACATATGTCTTCTATTTGTGCATTTTGTGACTCTTAAATGTTGTATATCATCAATGATATTTTGATATTAGAAAAAGGTAACCAGAATAAATATAAAGACCATTTTTAATATAGTGAGTTTATATATCAACTGAAAAAAAGTTACCTAAACCAGGCCGGCTTTATGTAAAAGTGTCAATGCCCCCCTTGTTAAATCATGAATTAAACATTATTAACTACATTTTTTTAATTAATTTCACAGCTACACACAGACATGATTACTGTCAGACCCCCGGAGTTAAAAGAAAATCACTTAAAACCTCTTAAGCTCCAGTCTAAGTGCCTGGGTGGGTTGTGATAAAACTTATATCTTTGGAATCTGTGAAGCCTCTACTTTCAGTAGAAATGCAGGTTGTGTGTGTAGGAGCCGCTGGCAGACTGAGGCTGAGTTTTACTTTCTGATTCAGCTGTTTGAATTAAGGGTGCTGAATCCAAATATAGACGCATTTTTATTTGTACAGTTTTTAAATCCATGCATTATTTTCCTTTATGCGTTATGTGCTACTTTGTTTAGTCTATCACAAAAGAATTCCTCAAGTTTGTAACATAGTCTCAAAATGAACATACAATCTGAAACTAATACAACAAAATAAAGACAAAATCCCTGCACAAAGATGAAACAATACAATCCACAGCTATGTAGAGATTAAAGCAAGAAGAGGCGCACAATTGAAAAACAAAACATCAATTATAAGATGTGAAACAAACAATAAAGGGATTAAAAATATAATGTCCCAGAAGGAGCAAAGAAATAGAAGACAAACATTGAAGGAAACAAGAAATAAACCACACAGACAGTTAAGATTTAACAATTTACCACAAGGTGTGCAGTTATTGACTAAAAACAAGCTGTATTTCCAGGATTAGTTATTGTGTGTCTGTTTCTGTCAAGGTGTCTCAGACCTCAGCAGGTTGAGTGGGAGGCATTTTACAAGCCTATGCCCAAAGGCTCATTGTATCATCATTTATTCATGTCTACTTCCCAGAAATAAAAAAAATAAAAAAAAAACAGAGTAGTACAATGACTGTACCTTGTGTGTAAATGACTTCCAGTCATATTTCAAACACCAATGTGCTGCACAACTACTTACTACACACTTCCCAGAAAAGTTAAAAAATATTGACCCTTTGCACATGATGTCAGGCTCTTCAGGAAGAGCCCCACTTTGCTATGACAGATGTCCAAACAACCTATGTGACCATTAGCCTGTCAAAAAACAGACTGTTGGTTGTTTAATATTGCTTTTATTTAGTTATTTTCACAATAGAAATGTGCACAAATATGCAAGGATGCAAACACAACATGTCATCTTATTGCATATCTTTTGTTGATGGTGATGGATAGCAGCCATCAGTGTATTCATGGATTTGTAGCTAACACTTTTTACAAGGTAAGATTAACATTAATAGACTTCATAAGTAATTAAGATTAGTAAGATGCAATCAAATATTACATGATGGAGAAGGTACATGTTGGAATAATTATTAACCATGTGGATAATGCACCACTGTTATGTTCTCTACCATGTACAAAATAAACCCTGGGAAGTATTTATATTTTTTAAGACTGCTCCAGTGTAGGGGAAAATACAGCTGATAAATCACAGGTGTGCTATTTCCACGGACAAATTAGCTTAACTCAAAAGTAAAATCCATGGCAATATTGGTAAAAACAACTTGGGAAAACAATTTCAGTTGCTCCGTTCAATATTTGTGTCCCTCACTTCGTCATGGCATGTCACCTAATCACCTTAACAGGACCTACATGCTGCTGCGGCCCATTGAACCCTTATTCCAAGAAACTTGACAACAAAAACATTTAAACAGAAAAACCAGGCCGTCCTGAAGACTATAGGCATTAGACTAAAACTTTATTTAGCATTAGCAGTTAGAACAGCTGTAGACAGAGGACTAAATGCAATGTTTAGGTTTAGGTTTTTTGCACAGTTAAAATAACCTAAGCCCAGTTACACTTAAAACTCTGTATCATTTGACAGTGTAAATATCCCCTTTTTAACGCCATTCCCTTCTGCTTTTTCATTTGTGAGTCTGTGACATTGAGTCTGGTAGATAGTAAAAGAAAATTCACACAGCAGCAGCACTTAATCCAGTTTAAAAAGATAATAACTTCAAAACTGATGACACTTAACAGGAGCACAATATAGCAATAAATGGAACATTTCCTATAGACGATACCAGGATCTCTCTGTTTTGGCAGACTGTCAGCACATTCTAAGACCTCTCTATCTAATATTATCTCACCCCACAACCCTACTCACGTCTAAGGTCAATAAAGTGTCAGCAGCTCATCTGACAAGAACATGTAGACTCTACACACAAAATCTGAGGAGAGGTTTGAGTCCATTATTTTGGAGTTGTACATGAAAGTATTTTTTCTGTTACTTTTCATTTCTTAAATTAGTGGCGATCTCAAGTGGTTCTGCTTTCTGTTCTCTGCACAAGACTTTGCTTAGTAACGGTGTAGCGATACTTTTAGCTCACAAGAGATGATGCACAGGATAGTTGGAAAGTTAGCCCTTTTTTTCATCCTCTGTTTATTCTCAATATTTATCCTGTTCATTCTTTGGGTGGCTGTGAAAGAGAACACATACTTATTAGATCCATCAGAGGATTTATGTCTGGAGGTTTACAGTGGCTATTTATCACTCAGTTTGTGTTGTTTGTTCTGGGGCAGAGTATGAAAAAAGTTTGACTAAGTATTATCGTAATTTCTAGACTATTGAGTACAGCTGAATACCCACAAACTTAAAAAACGTGTTTATATATAGGCTGCACTTGTCTATAAGCCACAGATGTCCAAGACATTTCTTAAAATTTCTAATGAAAATACATACTGGGAACTCAAAAACATGCTTTTTCTAAATCTTTCCTGTTTAATAATAAAAAAAAAAGTACAGTAGCCTAACAGGAAAAGTCATAGATCGCACTGAAGAAGTCGTCTTCATCGATGTTGGATTTGAACTCACTCACACACACTCTCTAAGTCTCTCTTTTGTTGTTGCTCTTAATGTCACTTTTGTTTTGCTCTTGACCTTTTGCTGTGCTCTTCATCATTCAGCAGTCAAGTCTTTCAAGACTCTTTGGTAGAAAAACGTACGTTAGCTGCATTGCCGTATTCAAAGCATGTGAAAAAGGTAACGGCTTATCGTCCGTAGATTACGGTACATTTACTGGTGCTGTGCCTTTTATTTCTTATAATAAAAGTTTGTTTCTGTCATCCAGCTGCCTTCTGCTACCACCACCACTCAAAACTTTGCATGGCACAATTAAATTTAAAAGACCTCCAGCTGCAGCTTTAATTAATAGAGTGATAAAACATTTTTACTTTATTATTTTTATAAAATCTTTGCAGGATTCCCTCACTTACAGTGTGCTTTAAGAGACTATGTTTATTTTTAATGCCAGCAACTTAACTGAAGACCCTGGTGGCTTACACTACAAAGATAGATAAAGGTCTGAACCAGATACACACACAATTTTGGGTTTCTAGTATCTCAAAGCTGGTTTGCTTTTTTACTGGACTGTATCACCATGACAACCTGTGCTAGAAACCTAATGTAATCTGTTGCGATTGAGTTTTGACCTGAGAGATCTAGACACACATATGAACCGACCAATCAGCTCTAAAGGCATCAATCACTGCACTGATACAGTCTTTTTTGTGACTTTTTTTTTCTCTGAGGCATCTTGTTCATTCAAACAGAAGAACTGATTACTGGAAAAGTTATTTTATTCACATCCTAACCAAGCTGTAAAAAACCCTGCAGTTTCTCAGATGTAGTAAACTTTAAGTTGTATCAGCATTTTTTAATATATAAAGTATATCTGTGGTTCCTGACCAGATGCTGCTGGTACTAAATCACATTACCTGAATTAACTCTTATGGTCCTAGACTGTATATAAGAAGGTCGTTGACAGGATTTCTGCAGAGAGAGAAAAACCAAGTACCAAAGTATATGCAAACACTAGAATATCCTCATTTATTGAAATAATAACTAAATGCATATTGCCAGACAACAATATAAAACCCTCTAGATGCAGGAATAGCAGTGTCCTAAACAAACTTATCACATTTTGATATAATAGAGAACATTTGCATTTTTTATCTGTGAAACCCCTTGTCTTCATCCTGTCTCACAACAGTACAAGAAAATGCAATAAAACATTAGATAAGATCATGTTTTCAATATCCTACATTATTCTGGATGATAGTGGTATCATTAAAACTCATGAACTGGATAAAACATTTTAAAAGCTGAAGAAAGTCAAATGTTACTTTCTTTTAACATTTTCTAACATAAAATGTCAGAATTTTCAAAAATATTTTTTACATTTCTTAGATTTACTTCCAATGCTTATGCTATAGCAGATAAGTAGCTGTTTTTTTAATTTGTATTCAAGTGCAGATATCTTAAATATGCAAAAACATCCACATTTTTATTGTCAGAAAACCCAACTTGTCCACTTACTATTTTAGTGCAGACTTGAATTTTGCTCACAAACCAAAATTACAGTAGTTTAATCTGACATTAAAAAGTCAGTTACTTTTCATTAACATCTTTTTTATAATCTCAGTAACCATCCATTGTGGTCGATGGCATGATAAACTTGGCTTCTCATCCAGCCTCTTTTTGTCATTCATTGTCATGTTCTGTCTTATTAAAATCGACACATCTGTCTTACTAGAATGATACATTCTCTTGTTTTCATAGTCTGAGCTAAGAGAAATTGGCCTGTGTGTGGTCTTATTTTTATGAACTTGCAGAAAAGGAAGTCTGGTTCTCAATTAAAAAGAACTAAAATGAATAAATAACGTGGGGATTTAACAAATGTTCAGGGTGCTTTAAATGCTTCAGTAGTTTAACTAACGTCCTTTCTGTTTGCAGCTTTATTACACACATTTTTCTGTTTAAAAAAACCAAAGTAGAATAAGACTCTGTTTACATTACTCTTGATGCAGGTGATCTAGTTTATGTGATATAGCCCAATGATTTCTCTCTCTAAAATGTAACTAACAGCAAAGTCAAATGCCACGTACAATTTCAAACAATACTTTTAAAAATACACTTTCTAACAGAGACATCTGTTTTATATTTTACACACAAATATTTCAGAGCACAATGCAATGACAGTATACATGCAAATAACAACACTTGCCATCAGCTGAGACTCTTGTTCCGAAAGCAGACCCCCAGCACATTGTCAGAGTCAGTAAAGTATGCTTCAAAATCTGATAAGTTATGGACAAGCGAGTCCAGATGAAGGCAAATGCTGTCAAATGATGCATGTCATGAATGTGTAGCACCGGGTCTGAATTTCTGTCGCTGTGCTGTTCGGCCTGTCTAATGAATGTGAAAAGGGTTCACGTGGGACCGGTAAATGGTTCTTCAGACGTGATGAAACAGCCATTGCACAGAGGAAAATGGTCAGTCTGTCTCAATAGAAATGTCACTATGCAATAAGTATGCAATGACTTGCTGTCTACTGTAATGAGCCTAGACCGCACGGCTGTCTCCAGAGACGTTGATAGCAAGTATATCCTCTGAATGGCAACGCTTTTCTGCCATCTGTTCCACAAGCTCAAGTCAGTGAATGTACTGTATGAACAATACATACAGGGGGTCTGAACATCATATTTCATTTGGTTTAAACCTAATTAATGTTTGCAAAATGTTTGACTTGAATGAAAACAGCTCATGCCAGAGAGGCTTGCACTAAGAGTAGTTACACTCGAAACGGAAAGCCTTGGGGACTCAATTTAGCAGATAACCAGTTTCCCTCCTGAGACTTTGGATTCAGGTGACTGTCAGGAGATGATACTATGAGTATATCCTGCACTGAATGTGTATGCTCACAGACAAGTGCCATATGACAATCTTGATAAGCAAGTGACATTTGAATGTCTCCAAACACACACCAGGCTGAGCCCATGTCAAATGCAAGCCCCTGCAAGCCCTCCAAGTCCTGTGGTTAATTATTTTGTAGCTTTAAAGTCATTTACCAGAGACAGCAGGGCCCAGTCCCCAAACCATTGCTGCCTGTGTATTAGAGCACCACGTCTATCACCTTTTAATGGAAAACACAACCAAGGTGACCCATAAAAGGTTCCACTTTTTCCCCCCTGTGCATGCCCTCTGCAGACATCCAAGCCAGCAAGGTGCAGCATTTCTGTCGCTGACAGGAAACAGGAGTGCCAGATTAGAGAATGTCAAATTAATGCAGATGGAAACCAGTGAGAGGCACCAAACATGTGACTGCATGGTGTCAAACTGAGTGACTATTTTTTCCCCCCCGTTGCCTTCTGCAAAAGCATCTGAAGACCCAGCAGTACTGTTGTTATTTTAGACGTAAATGATAGGGTGAAAAGCAAGCAACATATTGCTTGATAAACTGTGTGATAAATTTGTTGTGATGGTGAGGAAAAGACTTAGCAATTGAGTGTTTGCTTAAAAGATTGAAATAATAATTAATTGCAAATTTGTAAATTTACAGTGCATGAGAAAGTGTTTAAATACAGGAGGGAAAATAAGTATCAGTGGTGCGCAATCGAGTTTTCCCTTTGAAATAAAATGCACATTAAATGTAGGTAACAACTCAAGTAATAAAAACAGATACATGTAAATCAACACAAATCAGAAATTAAGTGGAGTTGTACATGAAAGTATTGAAAATGCTTATGGGAATACCTTTTTTTATATGTAATGACAGCTTAATTTACAGCACTATGCGCTATTGTAAGCACTGTAAAAATGGCAGCAGGTGAGTTTACATGTTTTCGACAAAAATAGGTGTCTATAAAAAGCAAAAACGATGAGAGTGAGGGTTAATAGAGAAGAAGAACAAGACTTGATTCAAAGATTTTTTAAAAATATATGGAAAGGACCAACTTTATCAGCCTGTGCATAATCTGCCAAGTGATGCTAAGGGTTTTCTACACCAGTAAATTGGTAAAAAAAATTTCTTGAAACCATCTTCCAGTTTCTTTCCTGAACTTTGAACACAAAAGCTCTTTTTCAAGCTACAGTCTCTGACACATTGACTCTTGCAAAACTGAACAATGATCTCAAAACACTTTCAAAAACAAAACAACGACCTCAGATCATCCACACAGCAGTCAAAATGAAAATACTGCATACACAGTAATTACAAGGGACATCAAACAATAAAAAAAACAGTGTTCAGGGAAGTGCATATCATAATGTTTATTGATTACAACGTATTGAAATCCCTTTAATGACTACAGAAAAAAACATAAATATCAGATTCTCAGTCTAGTTTTATAAAAATGCATAGTACTAATACAGCAAAACTAAAAGTGGTTAATGATTTTATAGATTTTTTTGGATAAGAAGCAAGATGGTGCAGCTCTCTTTGTTGATTTTTTTCTACAGCATTTGATACACTTAATATTGAGGTTTTAATACAGAAACTCTTCATTTTTGGTTTGAAAACTATCTGTCCAGAGTGTTCAAGTAGGAAATCTAACTTCCAATTCTCTCCATGTGCTCAATAAGGTTCCTTATAGGTACGTTATGTTTATTATTATATATAAATGGTCGTAATTTAAATATGTCATATGAAAAATTAAATTTGTATGCTTATGATGTTGTTTTATATTGATCTGGTTTGTCATCTAACAATCAGCTTCTAATGTTTTACAGGCAAATCTTTATGACTGTTAGCTTGTTTTAAATGCAGATGAATTGAAGGTGATACTGTTTTCTAATTGGATATTTGAAATGAGGATTTTCCCCTCAGCTCTACAGCTGGAGGTCTGAAAATTGAATGTATCACATAATATATACATATCTATAGATATTAGTATGTAGGATGTTTTGATTGGTGATTCTTTGTCTTTGACTCCCCACATTCAACGGTTGGATAAGGTTTGCCTTCATCTGGATTAGATCCTGTCCATATTTCCATCTTTTAAGGCTACTTTCATGCTTGTACTGGACTATGGTGACAATTTATACATTCATGGTTCTCTTAAATGTCTTCATTCACTGGATAAAGTTTATCATGCAGCTTTAAGATTTATAACAAGTTTAACTTGTACGTTATATGACTGGGATGGATGGATGGCCTTGGCCACGTGGAGACTCCATCATTGGCAAATTTTTATTCATAAGTCCATACTTGGACATCTTACTTCATATTTATATGCCTACATAAATAGAAAATCCACCTGAGGATATTCTCTTCGTTGAGAACTTACTTTTAATTTCAGTGCCTAAGTCCGAACTGAATTTGGAAATAAATCTTTTCAGTTTTCTGCTCCATCTTCTTGGAACAAGTTACATAAAATGATTGAATTAAAGTTGCTGTTGTTACTAAATATTTTCAAGGCTGTTTTTAGTGATTTTTGGAAGGAATTGTTTGTTTTTGGAAGGAACATTAGGCTGTTTTGCCTTGAATGTTTTGTGAACTCTGAATCTTGCTGCCAAACTTGGCCAGAATTCCCTCGTAAGAAAAAGAGTTTTAAACTCGATGGGAATTTCCCAGTGAAATAAAGGTAATAATAATGCAATAAAAAAATTTTTAAATAGTAGCACAAATAAGGAAAATGAAAACAAACTAAACTTCAGTAATCAGAAATCCCAATTTCAAATAAGCTCAAAATGCAATCTCCTGTACAAACTAATGATTTTGTGGAGGAAAGTGTCACTATTTAAGTGAAAGGAGGATAATGATTTACCAATAGACGGATTAAAGGAATAAATGCTTTCTCTCAAACTCTGAATTTTGAATTAGAGGATAGTGAATAGAGTTTTAGCAACTGTGAAAAACAAAAACTGAAATATCTATTACAAATTAAGAAACTTTACTGCATGCTGCTGACTATAAAAGTAAATTAGGAGTGAAGCATTTTTGTTCTAAATGCATGGAGAAATGTATCACTCACTTCTGTCTTCTATGTTTTCTGGCCTTATGTAGTGTTTGGTGAATTTATTGTTTTACTTCTTTTACATAGATCACAGTAATCAAGAACATCTCAAACAGCTAAATGTGCCTTAGATTTCAATAATCAGTACTTTTACAAGAACAGTATCAGACAATGTGTTTAAGATTATGAGAAAACAGTTTTCGTAAAATAGTGTATTTTGTTTCTCAAAAGTGTTTCATTTGGCAAAGAATCTCCATTGTTCTGCTAATTGGGTGTATGGTTGTGCTAATTGTGATAAGTGCTAAGAAACTGCTTTGTTTTCAAACTTGCAACAAAAACAACCATTAAAAAATTTAAAAAATATGTCTATAAACAATACCATTTGTATGGTTTGCAATGATAGTGTTCCAAAAGTCTTGAGACCGTCATGCTTTAGCCATCGTGAGATACTTTTTGTGTGATACCTCAGTAATGAGAAACCTTTTTATAGACCAAGAGTTAGGACTAAGCCAGCTTTAACACATATTTTTACACTAGCCGAAGTTTACACTTCCGTGTGCAAGTGCAATTCAGGATAAGAAAATTTTGAAACCATTTGCAGGCACAGAAAACTACCCGTTGCTACTCTGAAAGAGCAGTGCCCATGACAAATAAAAATGCAGAAATTCTTGATATATGGCTGCTGGTTTTGACAGCATGTCACACGAGGAGGCCGTAAGATTGGTCCTGTGCACTGGGCCAAGGATGGCTGATGCTTTATTGAAATGCAAAAATGTCTACTCGCAGAGCAGAGTCGGTGTTGTTTTAAGATGCATCAAAACTGCATGCAACAGAGGAATCAGCAAATAGGGGGATACGGAGAGAGTTACTCATTTGCATTGGGGCCTCAAAGCGCATTGTCTTACATAGGCACAAACACAAGCACAGGACACTGCAAAACTGGCCCTGATCAAGGCTAACAAAATGCTATTGTGTGTCTCAAGGAGCTGTACTCATAAATGAAAAAGGCTCGTGGTTATTTGGTTTTCATGGTGGGGATGTGTGGCTTGTTGAGTGTAACAGCGGAGAGCAGCAGTGCTGCTTGCAGCTTTCATGTCTGTTAAACACAAATGAACAAAGACACTTTATCTACATTATTCTCTCGTTGGATGCCTTTGCTCTGCAGTTTTCTAAAAAAAAAAACAAAACAAGGAAACATAAAACATAAAAACACATCCCCTGTCAGTATGATGTCATTCATTTTCAAATGTCAAGCTGCTCCTGTCCTTCCATCTATGGCCCTTTTTCCCCTGACTAGGAAATGTGTCGAAATTGTATTTTTGCGCTTTCAGATCGCCTGCTCTGATGAAAGAGATACGCTGAGCAGAAAGAAAAGGAAGCAGACTGAGAGCAAAGTCAGAGAGTCTTTAGAGAGTGGCTGCTTTACTCTGATGTGATTGCTGGTCTTCCACACGGAGAGCAAATGTGGCTGCCAAGTGAATGTGTGTGATATGCAAAGACTTAATAACTTTTTAGGATTTATGCCATGAAGTCTGAAAAGTAAGAGGTAATAATTATACAAGTCTTCTGATCAGCAGGGGAAACATGACAGATATTCTATTCAGCATGGCTGTCACAGGATGATGATCAGCTGCAAACAAGGGAGTGCTAAACCATATGTTATAGTATGTTACAGGAATATTTTAGCACATACGTCGCTAGACATTTTAAATTAGACATTATGAAAGTGACTTATTGTTTCATTGATTGATGTTTAATTACAGGATGCAGTTTTAGATTTGAAGTCAGCCATTTTCTTGTAATTTGCATTCTTTTTTACAATGTCAAAGCTTTCAGTCAGCACCTCCATCATATTGCTCATATTTGCCAGAATGTAATATTGACACTTTTGTCTGCCTCACATGTATGCCATAGTCTCTGCAGGAAAGGTAATTGGATCTGTAGTGCAAATATGCTAGCAGACTTATGGTGCACTAAGGGTTGAAAAAAAACATGAAGTCTTCCATAGAGCCCGATAAACCCAATATTAATTACTCTGCTTATTTCTGATACTACTCCCCCCTTGGAACCAATTAGTAAGTTGAGATGCTTCTTTCCAGCTTAATGAGGTCTAAGTAATGATAATGAATTTCACATTCCTGCCAAGCATTCAAAATAGGTTTGCACAATAGCAAAGTCATATGAAATGATCCATCAACCACAACTCCAGTTTCAAAAGAATTTGTTTTCCAGATGAGGAAATCCAAAATTAGGAAATTGGCTCCAATTGTTCATGTAAGAAGATATTCTTCTCAATGCTTATGCTCATATCAGGGATAACAAAAGCTTTGTCATGTGAAAGAATTTGAAATTTAGCTGTATTTACACAAGAATGATTTGTACAAGAGGTGGACTGGGTAACTGCATTTTCAGTTTTATTTGTAAAAAATGTGAAAATAATAATTTTTACCTTGATAATTGTTCATTATTTTCTGTTGGCCATATAGTTTTAAATCCCAATCGACTATTTTAATCACCTGAAGAACATTTCAAAGATTAATTGACTAATGTTCCAACAAAATGTGAAAAAAAAAAAATCATCTTTAGTTTAATTAATTATTGCAGCAGAATCTTCATGGGTCTGCCTAAAATGTCAGACAGCTGCAGCTGATCCAGAACTCTGCTGCTCGGATCTTCATTAAAACTAAGAAAACAGAACATATCACTCCAGTTCCAAAGTCTTTATATTTGCTTCTTACATCAGAGAATAGATTTTATAATACTTTAACCAGTATTAGTGGTCCTAAGCCACTGAGTGGCTTAGGACCACTAATACATAAAAAAATATGCAGTCATTGTATCAAAAATCAGACCACTCGGGTCTTTCGTTTCAGCTCTACTCCATCTGCTTCCTCATAATCAGAACAAAACTGAGAGAAGCAGCATTCAGTTTTAATGCTCCATTTACGTGGAGTAAACTCCAGAAAACTGCAAAAACGCTAAAACCCTGAGTTCTTTGTAATCAAAGTTAAAAAAATCTTCAATAATATTGACTTTGACATTGTTAATTTTGGTCTGTGTGCCAACATTTCTTTGCTTTCCCTTATCATGCCACTGCAATATAAGGTTTTTTTGGTTGTTGTTTTACATTTTCTCATGTAAAGCACTTAAAAGTGTTAAAGCTCTACCAAGAGTCAGAAGACACCCCAACACCAAACTTGTTTGCCAGCATACGGTAGAAAGGCAAGACTAGCAAACTCACCAGGATCATGAAAGAATTATGCAAACCAAAGACTGCAGCTTTTAAGAAGTTCTGTGTGGACTAAATCCATTAAAAGTAACAAAGCTGAGTGCAAACAGTATCACTAAATTCTTAATTTAAGTCAATGCATATGAGAGCATGGCATTCACTTAAAGGTTGCCATTTTTTAAGAAAAAAAAAACAACACTAAAAAATCAGAAATGCTACAAGGACACTGCCAAAGTTGAGCAGAGCTGCATCTTGCCTTCCTATCCTGTATGCTTTACCAGACTCAGCTGTTTGCAACCGGCAAAAAAACCAAAACATCTCTTTCATCACAAAGGGTGTAATTTTAACCCAGAGTGTTAAACTGTGAAAATAGTCCTGGAGAGCTACAGTTCTTAATAGTACTGCCTTTTCTCAAATCTGTTGACATTTTCAGTATTCACTATCGAACTGTGATGGCTCACATTAGTGCATGTTTTACTTTAGCAACATAAGAATTTGTTGGTAGTCTGCAATGTGTTGGCCTATAATAATAACAGAAAACAGCAAGGATGCTTTACTAAATGGTCTTGTGTTTTTGCTGTTGTCTTTTTACATGTGACTACACGAGTAACGTGATGGTGATTTTATTAGCAGTTTCAAAATTACAATTTAATTTGAATAGTATTGAGTTTATGTGTGAACACAGCTGCTTTTTAAGTCAACAATTTCCCGTTAGAACAAAAGCTACCCCTGAATAAGTGATAACGTATGTCCTCACTGTTCCAAAACATTATATCAGAAAGTTAAGCCAACCTTGACTTGTGTCTACTGACGACTTTTCCTAGAGAATTGGGCCTCCTGCAAATTTAAAACGCCACAATGATATCTAGCTTTTATATTTTCCCTGCTATATGGAATAAGAATGCTTTTAGTTTTTAATTTCAACTGCAGCTACTCTCTAAAGTCTTTTAGGCCTTTCACGCCATGCTTTAAGAATGCTCGTATAAAAGTCAACAGAGCCTTTTAATGCTTCCTAATTATGTAATTATTAATCTATTAAATATAAATGCAGCTAAATGTCAGACTAAAGTCTGATTTATTCACATTAGCATACGTGAACAACAGTAGGACCAAAATAGTTCTAAATATGAAAAATGTATTTTCCTCAAATATATTTTATTTGGATGGGATTGGAAACAGGATTCTGTATTTGCTCGAAACTCCTTTCAAACTCACAGCAATTAAGTTTTGTATGATAATTACTTACTATCACTATCTACTAATTAATCTGAAATATTAATGATACCCTTAAGCTCTGTTTTGAAAGAATAGATTCATTTGCAGTCACAAATAAATATTTCTACCTTTCCAGAACATTCAGAAGAGCAAAATCATTTTGCTGCTGCGCGCACGCCTGAGCTTTATTTTTGACTATTTCTGGATTAAAGCAAAAAGTGAGCACTTTCATCAGAATTCAGGGTTTCAGAGTCAACTATCCTTGAGCTATGTAAACTGTCACAGCAACATATTTAGAAAACTGCACCTAATTACAAACAAAACCAGCACCCAAAACTCTGGCTGATGACCCCAGGAGGATGCTCCTTTGCGTACACCCAAGAGACACAAAGTGGTTTTAAACAATCAACTAACAACGTCACTCTGAGGCAAAATGTGTCTCTCTCTTCTTTATTATACTGTAGGTCTTTCAAATATGCAATCCTAATGATGTCTTAGAGAAATATATGGCCAGAGGTGACAGTTTATGCACTTCAAACTTTAATGTTCTAATTTTGTGATTGCAAGCTGTCTATTTCTAAGGAACTTTATGGTTTAGTGCAACAACTCTTTGCTTGCGGGTTACATCATTCGAACTGTAATGGTGTGTGGATGAACTCTATTTAAGCCATGAACAAGGATTTAAAAGATGGCACAGTGTGTTCACTGAGGATGGGTCAAAGATGCTGTAGGAATGAATAATCATTTAATTTATTTTTTCCCAGTTTGTGTGTACAAGAGTCGCACAGGGTCTTGTATATTTAATTTAAACATAAAAATAATGCTCATCCTTTCTTTAGAGCATCAAAGTAAGGGAAGCAATGCATATCTAATGTTTTATTAAATTTCTTTGACTGAAGTAGTACTTTTTCAGATCAGTACCCAATCCAAATCTATCTATCTGGCTATCTAGTAAACATGGGAAACAATGACAGTTTTAGACTAGCCTTTTTTTGTTAGTCAAGATTTATTAAGACAAACAGATATTTGCATTACTAGTGAGATGTCATCATATTCAGTGCTCAGAGAAATGAACAGCAATTAATTACAACCTTAAATGTAACTGACACTCTGCTCAAACCAGAAAAAAAGGAGATAAAAACAAAGTCTATTTTACACTTATTTCACTGGCATTGCTGCTAATAAATATGGACATCACCATGGCAATGCACCGTTGTCTCCTTGTTGCTCAATATTAAAAGCATCTTCAGCAAGCTTAAACAGTCTACTTCATAAATTACTGTGAGTAATAAATCAGCTGCCTTTAGTTCTATTTCCTATTAGCAGTTTAGTGCTATGTATGTTCAGGGCCCTCAGATGATTATTTTTTTTTTCAAAAATGACTGACCACTGACTAATCTAGCAACATTTCCTGTTGTTTGGTTTCTCCCTCATCTAAAGCAGTCACAGGCAGCCTGGTCCTTCTCAGCTACTCAATCCCGCTCAGCTGAAGTTAGAGCAAATGTTCACCCCTCCCTCCTCAATTGCAAAGAAATTTCACATGGTGGGTTATTATAACCTTACTCTTTATCATAAATTTATCACTCTGCCTTAGTTAAAAATAATCAGGTTGAAAATGTTCATGTTGTATTGTGACTTCTTGTAGCTTCTTCGAAGAGGGACTTTAAACAAAGATCAAAATTAAGCTTTGGATCTTTTCCGTAAGACACAAGCCTTGATGAAGACAGACAGGGGAAATATTAGAGTAAAAAAAAGAACAGGCATAAGAACAAAGTTAGTTTTAAACATATTTATTACGTCTACTTGAGTTTAGGGGAACATGACATTGTGATTCTATTGTTGAATATTGAGATGATTGAGTCTAATTAACCTACATTTTTAACCATGACAGTCATCCTACTAACACTGCTGAACTTCAGGATGTTGTAACATGGAAATCAAATCTGGGCATGTGCAACAAAAATATTTTAGCCTACTAACTATTGGATTAAAGCAATTTTGCACATGATAAGAATGCGATTCAGTATCCTGTGCAACTCTTACATTACTCACATTATATCTCACTTATGACGTTATTCCTTTTTCCCAAGGCATCTATTATAAATCACATGCATGTGGTCAATTATGCAAATTAAGTGATGATGTAATTTAGCAAAGTCTAGTGAGATTTAGGACATCCAACAGCTGCTTTCGTAACCGAGGATTTGGCATGGCTGTACTGGACCATCACAGACCCAACACAGAGACACATTAGACAAGTAGTAAACATTCTCTCTTTCTTTCCATATCAGATCTAAACTTCTCTGCGTGGAGTAAAACATGCAGAAGACATAATTCAATCTTTTTAATAGCATCACTGGAATCAGGCTTATGCCTTTTTGTTGTCATTATGTGCCCATATCAATAGCTTTCATCTACCTATTTATCGCTGCAGTCAAGGTTAATGCTTGCCTGAACACACTTTTTAAGCTTTAAGGTGTTATTTCTTAGTAGTTCTCAGAGTGAAATGACTTAGAATGATAAACAAAATTATTATAAAATTATTTACAATAACAATCTTTAACATGCCTGAGAGCTGATAAACTGTTCTTGCTGTCAACACCTCTGTTATTAAGACACTGAGACTGTAGCTGTGGTTAAAAATAATGATAAAAAAAAAAAAAACATCTGGTGTAGTCTCAAAGAGTGAAAGCTGGCTAATTAATTACGCTGTGGGCCACAAAAAAACATTTTGCACATAAGTGACGGCATCTCATAGCTCCAACACCGAATTGGCTGAAAGACTTCAATTAAACATGCTGTTTAAACAAATATCCACAAGCTTAGAGGAGATCTTCCTCATGAATAATTCACATCTTGAAAGAGTGAATAAATGGGAAATACTAGAATGTGTAAAATCTACTTGTGTAGCTCTGAGCATACAGTAATAATTAAGCTACTGATTGTCTTACGATTAAGTCATGTTAATATATATATATTTTTAGGGCAAGCAGAAAAAAATCCATGAATACTTCATAGCTGCTGGAAATGATGAAAAAAAAAAAGATTAACTTCAGTCTTTTAAAGTGGGAAATCTTTTTAAAGCCCTGTAGAAGATTGTCCTGATATGTAATTTAATGGCTAACGGTTCTTCATTCTCTCAGGAACATGTTTAACAGCATCCGGACAAAGTGGGTTTGTTCAGATCCAGCTGTGGAGAGGCCCTAGGCTCAGGCTGAATGCCTCTTCCCGTTGGCGCTGCAGTGACACTAGTGGGAGCATGGTTGAGAAGAGGTCCAGGGGAGGGGTGGAGGAAGATGTATGTCAAAATAATGTGCCTCCAGGATGCATTATATAAGGCTATTAAATTGTCAGTGTCTAAAACAGTGTGGAGCAGATACAAGCTTTGTTTGTGACAGCTGAAAATCCATTTTTCTTGTTTGTTTCAGTGTGAGGTTTACCAGTGAGTGGTTCTTTTGTTGGCGCACAGATAAAAAACATGTCCTGGTTCAGAAAGAGGTACGAGTGGTTTTTAAAGATGCACCAATCAGATTCTTTAGTGGTTTTGCACTGGTTTTGTGAAGATCTTACTAGCCAAAACTGATTTCTTATGATTCCAATTGGTGTTTAAAACTATGTAAACAATGCATACACATCAATACATTTTCATATTTAGTGTATATATATTTTTTCTTTTTTATAAAATGTACAATTTTACTGTTTGAAACACAGAACATGAGGATGGAGTAGACATTTTAAAACTCGATTTAGCATCTAATTTCCTTTACCAAGGTTAGTGTGGCTATCATTACATAAAAAAAGTATTTC
This sequence comes from Girardinus metallicus, assembly GCA_903067095.1. Classification (NCBI taxonomy): domain Eukaryota; kingdom Metazoa; phylum Chordata; class Actinopteri; order Cyprinodontiformes; family Poeciliidae; genus Girardinus; species Girardinus metallicus. The sequence goes on along the minus strand of CAEGAE010091582.1, from coordinate 514 downwards.
CAAATACATATTCTACAAACTATTGAAGTTTATTCTGTTCTGAGATGTCTGAAGGGCTGCCAGAGTTCCTAATCCTGCATTTTCCATAACAGATTTTAAAAGCTCAAAAGGTGAAAACAGAATAACTTAGCTGTTCATCCTTCCTTTTACCTGCTGAAAGTCTTACTCCCTCTTGCTCTCTTGTGGCCTGAATGAGTGTTTATCACAAAAGATTTTTTTGACAGTACCACCTGCCATTGCTGGGGCTCAGTACAATGCTTTCACTGATCAGAAAAAGATTGAAGTTTTTTTTATTATTTTTGACAGACATTCACCTGTCATGCTGAGAGTCAGGTGACTTCAGGCACTGGTCAGGTTTTCAGTGCATCTCTAGGTATTTTGTGTGGCATTTTGTGTAGGCCCAAATAAACTATAATATTACACTGCCTGGCCAAAAAAAAAGTCGCCACCAAAAAATGGTCACACTCTCTAATATTTTGTTGGGCCGCCTTTAGCTTTGATTACAGCCCGCATT
>CAEGAE010091580.1:0-37004 GCA_903067095.1 Girardinus metallicus | reverse complement strand
TTCATAAATCCTTTTAAATCAGAAAAAAAAACACTTTGGTGTTGTCCTGGTTTTTCTTAAATAAATTATTATAATATGGAAAATCAGACAATTTTGAATATGTGCAGATTCTATAACACTAGACTTGATTTAAACAAAAAAGAACAATTTTGTTTTTATTATATCGATGAGCTTATCTAGCTTTACTGTAAAGGTTTCCCTCAAATCCAAAAGAAAAGATCAGTAGCAGCAGTACCAAAAAACGCCACAAGATGGTGACAGACAACTACAAATAAAGCCGAAGCAAAGAGCTGGTTATTCCTTTCTGTAATGCCGAGCTTCAGTGGAATGGTGTAGTTGATATCCATGTTTCGGATATGATAACTAAATGGCCATCCAAACTTAACTGTATATATGTTATGAAAACATGGATGACACAATTTTTTTCTAAGTGGGAAGTTTAGTCATTGGTGAAACAATATTAGGGGCAGAAATGATCAGTCTCAGTATTTCTGTTGTATTGATTTCTTCTGATGGTCTTCCATCCTGTATCAGACCTTATACCCAACATTTGGAAGGTAAATGTGCCTCTTTCTCTTCTTTCCACCTGTTCTACATATTTCCAATCTTCTCAGCCTGCTTTTTCCACATAATTGTACAACTATTCCGTTCAGCTCGGAGACTAAGCTGAGTCTCCGAGCTGAGCGGCATTTGATTTGATATTAAATGTTTCTGACGCATTTCTCAAAGCTCACTGAGCAAAAATTATTGGCATACTTTTGGATTTTAGATATATTTTAATTTAAAACTCTTGTGGTGGGAAAAGGAGCCTCATTTGCATATGTTGCACGCTTGAAAATTTGAAGTGCTTTAAGTCCCCTGCACACTTGGCATTGCACACTGCTAATTGTTTCTTTAGTCTGATGAAAGCCTCGCTTCTGGATGCACGTTCTCATAACAGCTTTGTTATACAATGAGTCTTTGCAGTGCACTCCTTTTGCTCTACAGAGCTGTTTGCCAACCAAGGTCGCCTTAAGGCTGTAGTGAAAGCAATGAATAACTGAATAAAGGGTCATGTTTACACTCTGTGTACACTTCCCGCAACAGCTACTGACTGAAACTGGAGGAGAAAAATTTGCATATTGCCAATTTGACCTCTTGAGTTTTCCTAGTAACCTGCTAAAGCAGCTGAAAGCTATTGTCTTGATGAACATTTATTTTGTCCTGATGAACATTTATTTGTCCTTCACAAAGAACGCCATCCAAATGTGAAATCAATGTTTGTCATTGCATAAATGATGCCCTGAGCGTTATGAAACCTTAATTCACAAGAACTTTATAATATTTTTATATTTTTGACATGTTTTAATGTGCATTTTATACCCATGTCTCGTCTGGTGATGAGACACAACTGATTTTGTCTTTTCAGGGTTCTTTTGTTTCCTTTGTTCATCAAAAGGCTTCTGCTTCTTGCCCACTGCATGGCGCCCTGGGTGGAGAGCCAATTTGCCAATAATAAAAACTGCCATTGAATACACTTTTCTAAAGTTTCAGGTCAGTGTGTCTTCATAATAATATGTTTTTATTGCCTTATACATTGTGAAGTAAGAAGTGAAGTTGACCAATTTCATGGGGCCTTGAAATTTTTCCAATAGAAACATTTTGAAGTTGAAAAAATATGTCTAAAACTGAAAAAAAAAAACTTGAAAGTGGAAAGTGTTTTTAAAATTTTCTTTTCAATTTCAAACTTGTTTTTCAGTTTAAGACCTTTTCAATAAACTTTGTGGCCTTTATATAGAGCCATACCAAAGCTTTAACATTTACAATTTCACATTCAAGTTTTAAGTTAGAGATACAGCAGGATTTTCTTACTGCTATTATTAAAAATCACCTTCACTGCTTGTACAAGCAGTGAAGGTGAATTGTTGAGACACAAAGTGTTTAAGCAATATTATTTAAACTGTTATAAAACTATGTCTTGCTGCAGCTATCAGAGGGTTTTTTGTTTTTTAAAGACATGTAACCGTATGGGATTTTGAGGTGGTTGGTGAAAAACCTTCAGTTCTAACATATCTGATTTCAGGACATTTTTCTGCTTTTTTATTTTTTATTTTTGCCAACTTGGAGCTTTTTCTGACTTCTGAGCAAAGCTGTACCCTTTTACTAAACATGCAGTGCCAGTGTTCAGGCTTACTCTTTTCTGTTTTGGACACACCCCCGCTCCATTTACTTTACGTCCTGTTCTACTAGCAAGTTAAAATGTCAGTGTGTATGTTGTTATCCAATTTACATTTGAGAGCAATTAAATTGTATGTTTATTTTCAAAAACAAAAGACAGAGTTGACCTACAGATGTGAAACAGAACATATTAAAAGTGTTATGGGACAGAGATTTACAAGAAGTGAATCCTTAGACCAGGGGTGTCAAACTCAATTTCACCGAGGGCCCCTTCAGCATATTGGCCACCCTCAACGTGCCACATTGACGGTATAAATCAGGAGTGCCCAAGTGCAGTCCTCCAGACTTCAACTTTTGGATGCATCCCTGCTAAAACACACCCCAGACAAAAGGACGACTTTCCTCATTAGCAGCAACTCAGTTCTATAGAGGCCTAGTAATGAGTCAATGACCCAGGTGTGTTAGAGAAGGAATGCATCTAAAGTTGCAGAGCGGAAGTTCTGGAAAACTAGACTTGGGCACCCTTAGCATAAATGTATGAAAATACAGTGTTAAAAATAACAGTTCGTCAATATCTAGTTTTAGTTCTTGTGCTGTGGCAATCTGCAAAATGGTGTGTAGGTTTTCGTCAGTAATGCGCGATCTGTGCTTGGTCTTGTTTAAATTAATTACTAAAAACATCTGTTCATGTGCTGCGATTTAAAGTCAGAAAAGCGCCTGTCAAACTCGTTTATTAACTGAGTTAGTTTGGTAGTTAACCGAGCACATGAAAAAGCACCGGGAGCTGAGGCCGAGATGATCTGACAAGCAGCAAAGTGGACGAGATTGTTTTGTTCCACCTGGCACTTCCATAGGTCGAGTTTGCGCTGGAAAGCTGTGATCATGTCGGTTTCTGATTTAGCTGAACAAGATGCTCGGTGACGTCACATAACGTAGCAAAGACAGACAGCCATTTCAGATAGGACAGTTCAGACAAGGGTTTTCCTTTGTTCTTCATGAAAAGATCAATTTCTTCTCGAAGTTCAAAAAATTGTTTAAGGACTTTTCTCCTACTCAGCCACCTTACTTCTGTATGGTACGGCATATCTTCATGTTCTGAACCCAACTCCTGCAAGAACAGCTGAAACTGGCGGTGATTCAGGTCACAAGCCCGAATAAAGTTCACTGTTTTCATGACAGTGGTCATTACATCATCCAGTGGTCATCACATTATCCAGTGGTCATCACATTATCCAGCTCCAGAACCTTTTCACACAGCGCTTCCTGATGGATAATGCAATGATACATGATCAGCGGCATCTGACTGTTGCTTTTTTGTATTTTTTCCTTTATTAGTCCAACCAAGCCTGTTTTCCTCCACAGGCAGGTTGGTGGGACATCTGCAGTTAGTCCCACCAACCTTTCCCACGGCAATTTATTTTTACCGGCAGACTTCTCCACTACATCAAAAATGTCCCGGCCGGTTGTGGTCCCATGCATTACGATGGTATTTCTTGACAAACTGACATTTTGAAAAGTTTGCACCTTGTCGGGACACACCTGCTCACACACCTTTAGCGTGCACTGCTTCAAAAATGCACCCTCCGAAAAAGATTTTGAAGCTCGGACGATTTCTTCAGCCACAATAAAGCTTACTTTCACTGCTGCATCATTTTTGGCTGTGGCTTTTGTAAACAAATTCTTCTGCAATTGCAATCTACCTTTTAAATCTTCTGCAATTTTTTGTTTTTCTTGAAGGCTAAATTTGGCGTACTCTGTGTATGGTGTCAAAATGGCGATATACAATGTATTCTTTCACGACAGACACTGTCCCAGAACACAAAAGACATACTGGTTTTTCACCTTGAAGTACAAACAGGTATTCATTTTCCCATCGTTCATGAAACAGTCTTCCTTGTAAATCGATTTTTCTTTTCTTAGACATTTTGATGTTAGCTTGTCGATGTCTCAGTTTTCTTCGTTGAAAAAATTAATAATCAGCTTGAGGTGACTCTGCTGCACTCTAGTGGCGAGAAGCCGTAATGTTGGCTGGTAACAATCGGAATGAATCATGGGAGATGTAGTTTGTAGTCAATTCGTGCTCAAAACCCATTTTAAGTCAACCATGGGCCTATAAAACAACGGTGGGGGGAGGAGGGCCACATAAAATGACGTGCCGGGCCACATGTGGCAGTTCAGGGCAGTTCATGTTGACTTTTATGACATTGTGACCAACAGATGAACCTCTCAGCTCCTCTGCAGTTCTTGTGGTCAAGCGGTTAAATAAAAGCATTTGCTTGTAAAAATGTGAAAAAAAAAAAAGTGCCTCCACTTCTCAATCCATTGTATCTTAATCAGCCAACAAAGTGTTGTAAACTGGGACTGAACTGCTTGATTGCTGTTTCGACACATAAATAATTTATCACTGATTGATGAGTTGGGATATGCATTTTTCATTCATGTAGCAAACAAAACCCCCGTACAGTTAACGTCTCTCGGCAACATCGCTAATGCAATATCTTATTGGATCCATCGGCTGTTTATGTCACGTCCAGCCAGATGAAAGCTATTTATGGGATGGCGGAAAAAAAAACAATAAAAGACACCTCTATAAATCAAAATGTGGCACGATCATTAATAATTGTTGGTTCAAATCTAAATGTTCACATACACATGTTGATCTTTCTAGCATCGCAGACTAAATACTGAAAAGCGTACAAAAGCCTGTGTTTGTGTGCGTATCTTTATGTATTCCAAGATCAAAATTACAAGCCAGAAAGTTTGGTGCGTGGGTGGCTGTAAGCCCACGCGCTCCATCTATCCACGTAACCTCTCACTGTGGCCCCCACCTCCACCTTTGGCAGAGGGCTAACATGGCATATCTGCTCCTATCCATCTCAGGCCAACAGCTTTACAGAGGCTCATTATCGTATTCGCTCGCTGCTGAAGGAAATTATAGAAAGAAGGCACCCTGAGGCGAAGGATGGGAGTCTGGGCATTAACACTCCCACTGAAGAGGCAGATCGCTACGAAATAGAAAAAAAAATAATAAACGTGCCTGTAAATCAAAGTGTAAACAGTCATTACCTGGAGCGGCGATTGAGTCATCATTTTCACAGGGATTTTGAAGAGATATTAAGTGGAAGTCTGACACATTTAAAGTCGATCCCTGGTAACCATGAAAACAAATCTGATTTAGAAAGTTTATGCAGCTTAAACACCCATCCACACTGCGGCATGTTCAGTGTCAAGACCCAGCCTGCCGGGATGTATACAGTAATTTAATAAGCTAGCTGCAGGCAGCATCTTTAGTTGAAAGGAAATATTTGATCTGAGGTGGGGGGGGGGGGAACTCCCAGTTCTATTAGATGTTCTGTTGTTTCATCAGCTTTGTGGGAAAAAATTCAAAAACATAATATTTGCCTCATGCTGCAATTAAAGGTGCGTCTTACACTTAATATTACAAGATTAAAGGTTTGGTTCACTATGTGTAGGTTGTAAACATTTGACTGATTAAACCCGACTCTTTATGGTCCAAAGGCATTTGTTTTGTTGTTTTTCCACAAATGTATTTTATTATTGGATCTATTCACATTAATTCTAGCATTTTAATAGAAAACGACTTTTTGTTTTATTTTTGTTTTGCCATGTCAGCTAAAAACAAACAAAAAAGCTGAAAAAAAAATCTGTGAATTACCAAGAACCTTTCCCAAGGTTTAACAAACGTTACTTCATCAGGATTTTGTAAAAAGCAAAATCAAAACAAAAAAACATTGCAAGACAAGAAAAATACACACATATATACACGCATATATATGTGTGTGTGTGTATATATATATATATATGTGTGTGTGTGTGTCATTTCTGTTTGTGACTCATATTGCTACATAGTCCTAAGCACGTGCTTAACTAAATACTGTTGATGCTGACCAAAATTTACAGAATATGGCCATGCAGGTACCAGATATTGTTAAAACGTTGAGGTGATTGTTCACTCACACATGGATGTTTTGAGCAAATCTCGAAGTTTCCTTGAGGGAAGGTACGTTTCTTTTGGGACGCTTCAAATGTAATGCTTCACTAAGTTTTATTTCATCAACTACAAAATCATTTACTACTTTCTCCTTTCCAATGGCACATTGAAACTCTTCGACTGAATACTGATCTGAGACAACAATTTGGTCGCCGGCGACTTGTAAATTATATGGCAGTTCTATTTTTGACAATGGTTTCAGTAATTCATGGTCATGAATTAAGCAGAAAAGCAGGAAAATTTTCCTCCAGACCGGAGATATCTGCCTCAGGAGGAGGAAACCAAGTGCATTTCACTGGCCACTTTATTAGGAACACCCTGCCAGTGCCTGGTCTGACTTTCTGTTCAGTCCTGCAATGTACGTTCAACAAGAGAAAAATTAAAACAGTGTTTTGCAGTCCATGCTGACATGAATGATAGTGTTACTTTCCACAGAGCCTTAAAACTCTTAAAACTGCAGTTGCCAAACCTCTTTTGAACAAAACTAAATATAGTTGTCTCAATTATAGACAACTGCAGGTCAATGGAACGTCTGGCATTACATTAGGTCACATTAACAGGTCTGAACAGATTTACTAAATCCTGCAGCCTTTGCATCATTCCTGTCTATGTTGTGAAAATCTCCTGACTTAGTTGTTGTCTTGTCCCTTTTACCTGCGTTTAGCACAACTATTTTGATTCAGCTTAGCTTTTACGCATTCACCCTCTGATTTGCTAGTTAGGCTTATTCTTCATCAAAATAACTCTCCATCCATATCCGCCATTTTTCTGCCTCTTTAAGTTGGTTAATCTGTTCCAGTACCAAAAACAGTCTGTTGCTGTTGTTTGGTTTTAAGCTGCTGATGCAGTAAATATTCATCATTTATCTTAGAAGTTCTGTGTAATTTCTTTTTGTGACTCGTATTGCTAAAACGTCCTAAGCACCTGCTCAACTAAATTCTGTTGATGCTGATAGTCGTAAGAGGAAGTTGATTCATCCTACATTAACATTTAACCCCACAACTACCATCCAAGAAACTGTAGACTTGTTGACTTCACGATTTGTTAAAGTCAAACAAAACAAGTTCAGAGAAGGTTTTTTTTCTGTGATTAATGCAACAGGAGGTCTAACGTTTGCTACACAGAAGGTCCAGTGGCAACAGGTAACCCCCCCAAAAGCAAAATATCTAATCCTTTCTAAATGTTCTTGTAATCTTTTGTTCCGATGCAGCGCTGAGCTCCTGGTGTACAAAAGAGGGCTAATTGCTTGCAGTGTTGTGCATCCTTTTCATGGTCAGACATCAAGGCTGGGATGATGTCACGTTTCGAGCTGTGAGTGTGTCATTTTGCCTCCGCGACGTGCACTCGGATACAAACCCAGAGAGGCATAGAGGTTGAGGAACAGAATAGCCGCTCATTCACTCCAATCAGGGCGGAAAATCGAGAGACAAGAGAGCCCCTCCCTGCTGGAGCTCCATCAAACACACATGCAACCACACACTTGCGCTCTGATGATGAGCGGCTTCCTGCGGCCCTGGCGGCGGTAGAAGGTTGTCGGCGGGATCAGACAAACCGAGTTGAGCTTCTATTGTGACCGATGACTAGAGGAGTGTTGTCGTGGCTTTGGTGCTCCCCGCCCTGCCCCTCCGCAACGCTGTTGGCCGGGATAGTCAAAGTATGAGCTCATGTACACGATGATCCGTTTGGTAGCATTGACAAAGCCACCAATGTCTCTGAAAGGATTGATATTAAATATGACTGATTCAAATCACCTCTAAAACACTTAATGTCTGTGGGACATATTCCTTTATTAGTAATTATTGAACTCCAACACTGCGTCTGTGTTGCCACATAAAGTTGCCTTACGTTGCTTCCATTCAAGGCCAGCCCAAGGTCATAGGCCAGCAGAACTTGATCTTCTGTTCAGAGCATGTGTATTTTTGTGAATGTGAATTTTATTTTGTATGCCTGCTATTTTGAAAATCATTTTAAAGACGCAGCTCGAACAAAAATGTCTCATAATTTCATGTAAAAACTTTCCTATAAATGTGGTGGAAAGTGGAATGGGGCGGAGCTTAAAACAATCCGTGACAAGTATTTGGTGAGATGCGTTTATGGACAAAACTTAGCTCCATAACAGAAAGAAAAGATTTAATTTGTGGCATCAGATGGTAACCATGGTAACATAACATCAACACTGTAAGACTTTTATTTATTTATTTTTACATTTTTTACAAAGTAAACTTTGCAATTCCTTCAAATGTTAAATGTTTCAATTTATCAACGTAAAACAAACATTTAATTTGTGTTCAAATAAGACCAATTATGGGATATACAGCCCATCTGATCCTCTGGGTTACCCTAAGCAATGCCTTAGTTCGCTTATGCTTTGGGCCGGACCTGAGTCCGTAGACCTGGAGATAATAACTTCATCAGGATACTTTAAAAACAAATACCGAACCTAGAAAACCACATAGAATTACAAAGGCATATTTTTTATGTAACAAAGAAAAATAAAAAGAGTAAATTTCCTCCCAAAAAACGCAGAAATTTTTAGATTAATCTAGAAAAAAAATAAACTTCTGTGCTTGAAAAGTCAAACATTTTCTGAGTCTAATCTCAAAATTCTGAGTTTTTTGGGGGAAAGCTAATCGTCCTTCTTTCTCTGTCTACAACGGCCATCACACGCCGTCGTATAAAAAAAAAAAAAAAACTTTGATGTTCTTGCACAAACTGCAGCCTGACCCAAAATGGGTTAGTAATGTCAATATTTCACATATTGACATTGCAATGACGATAACCGGACAACATATTATGCAGTTCTGACCTTAATGTGTAAACAGTGTTGCATGTATTGGTGATTTTGTGGTACTGCTGGAATTAAAAGACTTTAATGAAACAAATATCCAAAGAGTATGTGGTTGGAGTTCATCCAACCACATACTGGACTAAATAACAGTCCCAACGCACTGATAACGTCGACACTGTGAACTCTGGTTTTGGACCAAATGCAGTTTATGCAAGCTGAATTCCAAAACACGTTTACAAGCAGTTTTATAGACAGTAGGTGCAAAACTTGCCAGTATGACCTGCAGAATCCAAGCCCCTCTCTCTTCTAACTCTTTTGTGTTTCTTTGTCCTCTTGTCTGTGTTTTCCCGGAGTGTGTCGACGTGTTTACTCAGGTGGTGTCATTGGTCAAGTGGAGACAGTAATGGGTAATAAGTTTTATTAGGACAAACCAAAAGACACTGCAAGGGGGATTTAAAGAACGGAAAAAAAGGACCTCAATAAAAGACGGAGGAAACCCTAAATGAGCAATCATGACATAATTAGCTAATAGAAAACGTCTTGTAGTTGGTCTGAAACCCCGATGTGAGACAAAGCTGCTGGAACTCATGGCTGATTTTGGAAAGTGAAACACAAACAGAATATTGACTGTGAAGGTGTTGATCATCTGGACAATAATTAAGGTCACAATTTAGGAGATAATCTTAAGAAACGGAGTCCAGAACAAATGAATATTTTTGCAATTGTGTTGAAGCTGAAAAAGCACTCTGAGAATCTTGTAGTAAGGATGTGTAAAGAGAACTGAAATAAATTATTCTCTAATTCCACTAGCATAATCCCCTAGCTGAAAACCACCACAGATAGAAAGCAGTAGTTAGCTAAACTCTGGAACGTTAACTGGAGCTGAAACGTATCATGCCCGCTGTCACTGAAAAACAAAAGAACATGTATCAAACAGTAGAGGTTCTGTTTGCAAGCAGTTTTATACACACTAGGTGCAAAACTTGCCAGTTTTTTTGTAAAGAATGGAAAAAAGTGTGAAAAGATACTACTGCTTTCCCAATGTTAGCTTCAGTATTGTTATTTTCATAAATATGTTAGTCCAAGCATTGTTTTTGTTTTTATAAAATAATTTTTTTCCTTTCGACTGTCACTACATGCATGCAAATTATAAGTTATTGTTGCTGTGAAGGTTCTTATGGTTCTATGGGGCGAAGTGTTGGACTTTGAGCGGTTGGGTTGAACGGTTTGATAAAGAGATTGTACAAAGATGAACGTACGAAGAGTCCTCTCTGCATACTCCCGCCTTGTGAAAGGTTACAGAAGACTGAATACAGCCGACCCCAAGTGTTTGTGGGGGTTAAGTGGTGCAACTGACTGCAAATAGCTAAAAATCCACAGATACCCTCTAAAACACGTATAACTGCAGATTTCAAATGTTCAAACACCAAATGGACTTTGACAAGTGTTAATATGCAGAGTGGAAACTGTCTTAGCATTACTGCAATAGCTAGTGGTGCGTTCAATTTACCTAGGAAGTTGGAACGTGGAGATAGGTTTGATGTCACACCTGAGAAAGCTGCGTTCCAGTTAACATTGTCGGAGAAGTCAGGATTCCAACATGGCGATGCCCAAGGAGTTACTGTTGGCAGTACATCTTACAAACAATGCTTTAAGATTTACTTTCCAGAAGTTAACACTTCTTTCAATTTCTTCAATTTAGAGTTGAAGACATTGTAGTAAAATAGACTTTATTTGGTGTCTTGTAAAATAAACGTGTCTTCGCCACATTTTTACCATGGTTGAATCAAGGAGCGGACATATTGAAGCTGGAAGTTGGCCTACTGAGTGGGAAGCTCGACGTCAGGGAGGGAGTGTGCCAGTTGATTTTTTTTTTTTTTCTCCAACGAGGAAGTTGGAATTTCAGAGTTTCGACTACAAAATGAGCTCTCCATAATTCAGAGCTAAATGAGCTACAACAACATTTAGCTTCCTTTTGGGATCAGTAAAATATTTTTGAATTGAATTGAATGTCCACGGTCTTCCTCATTTCCGCTCTTTGGGGTTCAGCCAATCAGCACCAATAAATGAAAGGCGCTCCTGAAATGGCTTCTTTGCAAGTGCCAGCCAACAGCATGTCAAAAAGCATTGGAGGGTATTTTACCCTCCAAGCTGTTTTGTCTCTTCAAATTTTAGATAGTCAACATGTACTTCTAGAATTTGGAGTCAGATTACACGGAAAAATCTATGAAAACTGAGCTGCCAACAGGTTGGGGTTCACTGTACTGTCCTATTGGAGACAGTGAGTTCTACAAACTAACAATCAGTATATTGTGCCACTGTTGATCTTATTACAAACACGTTTGTTTTTTTTACACGTCTTTTTCAGATTACATCTGATAAAAACATGATCTGATGAAGATTGAAAAAAACTTTTATAGTTGTTCTGGCTGCGTGACACCTTCAAACGTTTTAATTACAAGTTGTTGTAATTTTGAATTATTTATTTTGTTTACAATTCCTGGAATTTGCTTAATATCACCATCAGACAGAAAAAAAAAAAAAAAAACTACAGCACATTTTAAAAGGATTATAAGAGTAGCAGGTATATCCTCAGTAGGATTGGTCCCACACAGGAAAATCAAAAGGAAATCCTCTGAGCTCCAGAGATGACAGAATTTTACTGGATTACTGTTGCAACCATACTGTTGCAACCATGCAGCGTTTTCCTGTAGAGAAGCTTATGTGTCAGATTACAGCGTCCTTTTTATTACTGAAAATGGAATAATGCGCCAGAGTCTAATTGAGGATTTTATTCTGTTTATTAGCCGACCTTATAAAGCGATACAAGAAAAACTCTCTGCTGGATGGTAGCCCGTATGAATGAGACTCGATTCTCTTTGATGCAGACATTAAATCACTTTATGATCACTCTTTGCAGATGTGAAACCTCCCACTTTTATTAAAACTGTAAATCCTCAACATTACAGTTCAGAAATAACTCAGTGGATATCCTCAGACTTTCCTTTAAATCTGAGTGGGATTCATGTTTTGGGACTTTAGGGACTAAGGCAGCGAGTTGGTAGCACTTTGGACAAGGGCCAGGATTTATCTGGGAGCTTTGTTTTATATCCAGAATATCAGTTACAGTTAAGAGAATTTAAAGACCTTTTTTCTCATAAGGAGACAATGTAACTTCAAGGGATGAACAAATCCAAATACTGTCCTCTGCAAATTTTGCAGATTATTTTTATTTTTTATTTTTGTAGTGACTTTTCTTAGATTTTGTACAGGCACCATAGCCATTTATATTCACTTTAAAGTGCTTATTTAAACAGTGTTGTTTTTATTTTTAAATAATGGGAACATTTTTTGCTTTAATTTTACACGGGGACCACATAATCAGTTGAATTAATTTCGAGATGCCCATATCATCTACACAAATGCATCTTTTGAAGAGTCTGTTTGACGTTATTTTCATCTTAGCGATAGTTAAGAAAAGGATGCTGAATTTAAAGCACAATGGCTATGCAACACAATTTACATGTAACAAACTTGCTGCAAAGAATATTGCACCAAAATAAAATTAGTTCAGCGTCTTAGGGCTGGATGGAAAAAAAGGAGTAAATTTTCCCCCAGAATCTCTGAGTGTTTCTGAGTGTCAGAAATACAATATTTCCAAATTTTGAAAAATTTTTGTTTCAAAAGTTGAAAATGTTTTTGCTTTTGAAATTCAGAATTGTTTTTAGAGAAAACCTGGAAATTTCTGAGTTTCAAACGTCCAAAAAAAAAATTGTGCCCACCAGAAATGTTTGGCGGAAATTTGTTTTCTATCTACAATGGGCTGTAATTCGTAGTGAAGAATTGTGACCATTAAAAATGTCTAGCAACTCCCAGAAAGATGCATGGCAACCAGTGCATCTGTTCACACAATCCGCCGCCTTGGTAGAAAAAGGGTAGCACACAAAGCGCTTCTGTGCATCAAGACGGAAAACGGCTGCAGAGTTATTTTCTCTCTCGACTCGTCTCTAATTGTTTGAGAAATCTGTAGAGTGATTTGTCTGGAGAGGACAAGGTGAGAGCTTCCAGAAGTCCTGCGTCTTGTCAGCAGTACAGCACGTAGCGCAGATTACCAGCGATACCTTAAGTCACATTACACAGTAACATAATGGCTTCATCAGCCTCATATTTCTCCATTACTGAAATATGAATAATAGCTCTCAGTAGCTACACATCTTAAAAGGAGTCAGTCTATTTCTCAGGACCACATTCTTTCTCTACCAGAGATGAAGACACATCAAACACCGGGGTCGACGGTTTCAGGTCGCGTCCTACCAACCCACCTCCTCTGTCTTGAGGATGGCAAAGTGTGGGTGAAGATGAATGTTTGGCATAAATCTCCTCCATGTCTGAGAGGAAAGCAGTGTCTCTTTCACAACTAGAGGGGAACCTCGTGAACCCGGTCAACACATTTCATCAAAGACTTTCTTTTTCTCAAGAAAGCCAACAGCACTCAGCTAATGCAAGTCAGTAACTGCGTTTCCATTGACCGTATAATTGCGCGACTCGACGTTCCAAAAATGTATTTGTTTGAGGAGAAAACGGCAATTTCAAAAAGTTTCTCGTTTTTTGATACAAAGTTTTGGTGCTAGAATCAGGTATCCTTATTTGACCTGGTCAAACATGGAGGATCTGCCTTAAGAGAAATATTCTACCTGCACATTAAATAATAGAAACTTTAAACATAGGTATGGTCAATGAAATATTATTTAAAATGAAGGTTTCGGTTCAAATCAGATCCTTAAATAAAGCATTCTTACAATTTGCAGTGAAGTTAAAGGTTTGACTTGTTAGAAAACTGATATACATAATCTTTTGCATCATGATCTAAGGCCGAATCTGTAGGAACATCAAGCTTATTCTATTGCAGCACTTAACATCATATCCTTGTCTGGTTGGACTGTGTTTGAGCTGAAATATAAACGCTGACCCTCTGGCCAGGAAAGTCCCCAAAATATGTGAACCTCAATTAAAACCTGTGGCCATCTCCTCAAAAAATGGTCGACAAGCAGAGGCCAACAAGCTCTGGTCCACTCCAGGCGGTAGTAACCACAAATTGGGTCAACCTCAATTAGGATTTGGCCCAAACACTGATACCCAGCACATGAGCGGTGTAAATATTGCCTCTATTTTTCTGCAGCATTAGAAAGTTGAAAATAAATTGAAAATATCCTGCCTCTTTATAAATTTTGGTACTGAAACAAAAATCAACCCAACCCAAACTGATTGGCAACATCACTTAGGATGAATTAGGTTTCCAAGGTGGAGAAGGGAACATTTTCTGCTTGTGACTGGAAAAACATGAGATCGTTTGACTATCTAGTCTAAGGCTGACGTTTTGAACAGGTCCTTTGTGGCACAACCAGATTGAAAGTTAAAATTAGTTTCTTTTTTTACAAAAATACTCCCAATTCTCCCTGTTCGTTTTACTGGAGTTCAGCCAGACTTAAAAAGTGTGCAATGTGCAGCATATAAAAAGTCCTCATTATCCTCTCCCCTGACTTTCCTGTCATCTGTTATTTGAACATTAAGTATTATGAGAAGCGCAGTACACCATCTTACATTTCAGTCTTTCTACCTTAGAATTAATGCATTTTCTCACACCCTGTCCGCTTATTTTAAATCTTAGCATTACCATTTAGAAACCGCCTCCATTGATCGAATCCATTGATAAACAAGGACCCTTTATCTGGACAGATTCAAATAGGTTCATTTGTTTTTTTTTATTGTGCTATAAAGCTCTGCTTAGTGATTCCCCTGGCAGCGTTCCCTTATGCTCTCACCAGCAGATTGTGTTTCAACAGGCTGGGAAAATGCACAAGGATGACCTCATTAGTCGGTTATCAAAGAGTTGCCGAGAATAAAATGTTAGCCTTTGAGAACAAGCCGCTGAAGATGGAATGTGCCACTAACAGTGATGTTACCGACTTTAAAACTTGTTTGAGTTCATTTAGAAAAGACAGAAACTGCTTTTCCTTTGTAATAAGTTGCATTTCTCTTTTTCTCAATGATACAGCCATTCTTCCATTTGGATTCAGGGCATACAAATCCCAGTAGAAAATATGAGTATTCACTGTTTGCTGTGGATTGTTTTCAACAAATGTCGCTTTGTTTTCCTGCTAATCCAGCCTTTGATTCTTTGATTCTGGCCAACAGTTTGTAATTCTCACGTGCATCCGGCATAAGTCAGTGTTTTACTGCTGGGGTTTTGCTTGCAGTCGTGCCAACTTTCATCAGCAGACAGGCACCCACAGAAGCTTCATCATCAGCCAGCTTTTTGATGCCATTCATTTCACTTAATTACTTCTTTTTTTTTCTTGGAAAATGTACTATGAGCAGACGAGTGCATCATGTAAAAAGATAATGTAATAAGAAATGTACAAGATCATCTAAGCATGTGTAACTATTGTGGTCGATCTTTTTTTTCTTTTTTCATTCAAAGACGTACCTCAAAAACACATGCCTTTACAGGCCATTCGCAAAATTTTTTTCATTCTCCTCGTCATGATATGAGGAAAGACACAGGATATTATCTCTGTTTAGCCACAGAACAGCAGCTTCTTCTCGAACCAGTCTAATATTTTTTTAGCTCTCTGGTGCCACCCAGTGGTCCTAAAAACAAACTTCTGTGGCTCTGCATACGCAATAGAAACTAATCTCACAACCAGTGATGTCAGTGACGAGTAATCTAACGCGTTGCTATTTCAAATCCAGTAATCAGATTAAAGTTACTTTTCCCAAATCACTGTGCGTTACTTTTGTGTCACTCATTTCCTCTAATAATTTAATTTTATTTCCTCTATGAGTCTCGGGGAGTGACGTCTGGTCTATGCGACAATTCAGTCATGTTATCAGTGCCTGTGATAGTACGCCGCGACAGAAACGTAAACAGTGGAGGGAGGAGACAGGTATGCATTTAGTAGCTAAAACTACAGGAACTATTTTGAGTTTCTGTCAGCGAAAGACGATAACATAAAGGTTCGCTGTACTCTCTGTGCTGGTCAGAAAGTCCCATCCACCATCAAAAACACAAGCTCAAATTTAAACAAACATTTGGAGTCGCAGCACGAGATAGTCAAGCTTATGGAAGTCCATCCTGGTGGCTCGACAGAGAGCTGCCACAGGAGGTCCCCAACCACTCAAACAACAAAAGCTCAACTTTGGTGCAAAACCAGTAAGTGAGCGAGAGCTAAAACAGTTGATTGGTCAGTATGTAGTAGAAGAAATGATGCCATTGAGCACAGTTGACTCGCCTGCATTTCGCGCCATTATAAATTGAATCCCAACCACCTTGAATTCCGAACTGCCTCACAAGGAGGTTTTTCGGCATATCTGGAGAAAGAATATGCAGACGTGGAGAGAAATCTGAAGGAAGCGCTGAATGAGGTCGATTTTGTGTCAACTACTGCGGATATTTGGACTGCTAATGCAAATAACGTAAGCTATATGAGAGTAACGCTCCACTGGCTCCACAGATCTACATTAGAGCAAAACAAGGCTGCTTTAGCATGTAGGAGGATCCGCTGAAGACACACATACAATGTTATTGGTGCAGAAGTATTGGCAAACCTCAATATCATTTTTATATCGAGGTGGTGGAGGACTGTCAGCAGCTGCTGAAAATAACTAATAAAGTTACTTTTGATGTAACTTAGTTACCTTCCAAATCAAGTAATCAGTAATCTAACTAAGTTACTTTTTCAAGAAGTAATCAATAAACCGATTAAAATTACTTTTCCAAAGTAACTATGCCATCACTGCTCACAACACACTGGAAAACACAAAGAAATGCCCCTAAATGCTATATATATATTTTTTACTTCCACACAAGCACGTAAGGCCTCCGCATAAGGCAGATGCAACAAGCAAACAAGAATGACGATAAACAAAGTGTGTGTGGAGGGTTTTGTGTGAGGTGATGACCTTTTTCAGGTCATATTGGACTACTAATGAATTATGAGACGGCGAACATTACATCTGCCATTGTTGTTTTTACGTATGACACACTTAGGATGATTGGTCAGTTTAATGGTCGGGCTAATACGTCAGCATGTTTAGAAAATAGATATTTTTGCTGACTAGTCAAATATTATGAAGGTAATTTTTTAGAGGCAAAAAGCTACTACCCAGAGTGTTTGTTTTGTTGTATTGTTTTACCTTCTGGAAGATCCTCGTCTTACGAACTCAAAGTTGATGCAAGCCAACTCTGAATTATTATTATTATTATTATTATTATTTTGCAGAATTATTGTTTGTTCTTTTTGCTTCATGGATCTGCTTTTGACCACTGTTAGTTTGAGCTATCCTTCAGAAATCCTGCCAACGTCTGTAAAACAGGAGCAGAACGATTGCAGTGCACACCCAGCAGGGTAAGACTCTGTCTGCTCATGAGTACCTAGCCCGTTACAATCCTTTTAGAACTGTGAGTGTTCATCGACCCTGCAAAAAGTTAACCCTAACAAGCCCGAGACCACATACTGAAAAGACTGCATGGTGTAGCAACACCCTGCTCTATATTATAGACTCCTAGGACAATGGATCAGGGGTGTGTGGATGTGTGGGGGGAGTAATCCTCTCTGAAATGATCTCACCTCTCTTCAGGTCACTTCATTACTGAGACTCCCCCCTGATTCTTTTGTCCTCTTCTTAGTCATTGTACTTCCTTGTGTGTTTTTCTCCTGATTGAAAAAGTTAATCGCTTTACCCACCAACACACACATCCACACACGCCGCAAGCCAAAAGTGTAGCCCCCTCTGGAGGATGGTGTATCTGGGGTTTCTCATTCCGTCGCCTAACCTTGGAGGTCAAATGTCCAACAAAGTACAAGAAAAGCCATAAGTTTTTTTTTCATTATTCCAATTTCAAAACCTATTTTTTTTTTTTCCTTTTGCAAAATACAGTACAGTAAGCTGGAGGGCTCAAATTCTTGCACTGGCATTGAGACATTACTTAACATAAAGTAAATGACCTCCCTGTGGTTCAAAGTTCTATGTACTTTGCTTCCCTACCCTACCGTTTCCCTTTTATTTTGTGGCCCGCTTTACAAACAAGAGATACATATTTATAGCTATATCAAAGGGCAGCCCTTGGACCCTTGGTTTGTCCGAGAGGCCACTAATTGAGATTCATGTGCAACAGTCAAGGCTTGAGACTATCTAGAGCTTCTAAATACAGCAGACCAGCTTGCCTTCTCCCTGTCACACCCTGGTCGGTGAACCTGCTGGATTTTTTTTTTCTTTCCTACTGGCCACTTGGTGTATTTTTACAAGAGCTCTTTCCTAGGCTGAGCTGTAATTTTGGGACCAACATTTGTCTCGGTGTCTGTCTGTTGATCTCTGTGGGAGGAGGGAGGTCATGGCTGCTGGCGAGGGCGGCGCTAGGTGGCCCTTAGAGTTCCTCCTCTGGTTGATACAGTAACTCTGGTGTAACTTAAACCACCTCTGACGTAGTGTGGCCACAGATTTTTTGCAGGGAGCCCTTAGATGAAAAGATCTGTTACTCCATGATATTATTTAAAGTAGGACTTTGAAGGCATTGGTTTCTTAAATAAAACCTACAGTACTTGGGGCAAGGACCATCTGCTGTGTCCATGGTCCATGAATAATTTGTAGAGAAGATCAAGGCACCTGACATATAACACTCAGATAACATATCGTCACTGTCCTAAAATAATGGCTTAAATAAATTTTTGCCAAAAGCGATTTTCATCTCTCGGCAAAAGAATTACTTGGGCCATTATTTTAGGAAGGTGTTTTGTTTTTGAGGGCATAAAGTGGTCAGGACTTACAGCTAAGTCAGTGGGTTGTTTACAAGTGGTCAATCAGGTCTCATCTACTAAGTTGCTCTGCTGAAGCACAACAGTCGGGTTTGAGGGATAAACCTGCACAAGACGCACATATCTATGAAGTGCAAAGACAATCCTGTATTATCTGAAATCAAATATCTGAAAAGTGTGTTGTTTATGCGTAATCAGCTCTCTTTTCATTTTTAAGAGGGGTGAAATTAAAAATTTACAATGGAAAGAGTCAGGTAGAACCAGGGCAAACCTTTCTGCAAAGCTCGTTCTCGGAGCTGCAGTCTCCTGTTGCGGTTCTGCCTCAGAGTGTTCCCCTACACCGCACGTTCCCTTCAGACTAGTGGCATTAGCAATTAGCAAATACCTAGTGGAACTGCAAATCTGCTGAGCTCATCACACAAAACCACTTCTCAGTCCAACGTTCCTACGAACGGCTGTAAACAGCCTGATGGAGTACAGCTGATTGGTTACCAGGGGAGAATAAAGGATTAAAGATTTTGGTTTTGATGAAGACAGAACATTATAACATGATGTAAAGGTCAAAAAAGTCAAATCCATATAATACTGCGTCTTTAAAAAACCCTCTTGAAATACAATGTCTAGACGTATTAATTAGTGGTATATTAAACAACCACTTCAGTTAAATTAGGCTCGTTTAAGGAAGTCATAATGCCATTGTGCAGGGGACTCACTGTCCAATAAAAGCTGAGCTACAGACCTGAATGTCTGTCACGTCCCTTTTAGGACTTAAGTGGACTTGATATGACTCTCCCCAACCCCATGCAAACAAAGAGCCAAAGGAGGACAGCAGGCTAACGGACCTGCAGTGACGCTGAGCCAGCAGACAGCGGACCATGTGGTCTCAGAGATGTGCTTAGGATGGAGGAGGATGAGGAGTTGGCAGGTGGTGCTCCCCAGATGGAGAGATGAGGACTGTTAAATTGTCACGTTGTGTTTGTAGAGTTGTGAAAATCCAGAACTGTGAGGCCACCGCTCTCCGCCAGAACTCATTATCCCATCAGCTCTGAAGTGACTCACTGAGGCAGAGTTTTTCCCTCTGGTGGCTCGTTCACTCCTCACTCCTCCACTGGTCCAAGCTGGATCAGAGTCCAGCTTGGACCGAAGCAGTGTACTACCTTTCACATAAAATTATTGAGGGAAATAAAATGCAGTTGATCACCATGTTAGATCTTCAGTCTGAGTTTTTAAGTCCAAAAAAGGGAGATGTATATAAAGAAGATGAAAAGGAAAATGAAAGCAAGAACACATTTTCTCATAAAATCCAATCCCCCCAAAAAATTCTTCTGACACTTACCACATATTTCTGATTTGAAACACTACAAAAAAAAGTCCTAGTCTGAACCCAAAAAAATAATTTCAGGGACAAGAAGTCAGGAAATTGTAAAGTTTTTGTGTTACCCTCTAATTTTGTTGATAAAAAAAATATTTTGGAGAGTGAAACCTGAACATTGTAAAGTGGAATATTAGTCCCCAAAGTTCTCTAATACCACAAAAGAAAATCAGCCAGGAGGAACATTGTAACTTAAGATCTACAGCTCAGGTGGGAGAAAAACATCGGCAGGACAAGTAGCAATTAGTGAAATAAAATAAAAACAGAGCAATCCTGGAAGAAAAAGACTGGCTTGCTCTAGTGTTTAAATGCTTAAGAAGAGGATGCAGGAGGCTTATTCTCCTGTAGCATCATAATCTTCTAACTAGCGTTATGTCATTTTAGACTGGTTTTGACTTCAAAAGATGTCTTCAGATTGTTAAAGTCTTGGTTTTGTTTAGGTCTTGACTATATTTTCTCTATCACAAGACCACAGCCGCAAAATGTAATTTTCAGTATGAAACTCCTGGCTACATTCGGATGCAAGCAATCTTTTGACTTTGACACCTCAGAAGCAACTACATTATAATGATTAAACCAATGGCGAGAAACTGGTCTCGCATTGGTTTGATCTTGGTCTCAGGTTACTCTTTCTTCACTAATCACCACTTTCACAGCCCCTTGTTCTATGCTTTGATTTGTACAGAAGATCTGTACGCTCAACTGTTGAGAAACGATTACTTCCTGGAGGGGTGGACTATGTCAAAGCTTTAATTGATTGAATCTGATTTTATCCATTTGATAATGGTTGGCCATGATACCGTCCCCCACTGCGAAGAGACAAGTTCTGAGTCGAACAACAATCTTTGCCTGCATTTGAATGTCTTAAACCAGGGGTGCCCAAAGTCGGTCTTCAAGGGCCGGCATCCTGCATGTTTTAGTTCTCTCCCTGGTGATAGTAACAACCATCTCAGCATGTTGGTGTTCTTCTTAGGCCTTCTAATGAGCCATCATTGGATCCAGGTGCGCTAAATCATGGAGAGAACTAAAACACGCAGGATGCCGGCCCTCGAAGACTGACTTTGGGCACCCCTGTCTTAAACGTTCCTCTTGGTTTGACTTTAATCGCTCAATATTTGGAATTGTGGCCAATACAGACTTTGTTCTCGTCCTCTGCTGTCATTTATGAAACTACAACCTCATATACACCGTGTTCCAAATTCCTATGCAAGTGATATTTTCTGAGATTTTCCTAAATGGTCAATACAAATGATTGTCAGTATAATTTTCAAGTCATGAACTATTATAGTATAAATCAAATTTTACTGAACAAAGCTCTCAATGAGAACAGTATTGTTTCAAAAATAAAAACCTCAAAATGCTCTATTCCAAATTATTATGCACAGCAGATTTTCTAAACATTTTATGGATTATAAAGAACTGCAAACGGTCATTCTTTGAATGTGCAGCACTAAGTGGTCACATGTACTCAAATCAAAAGCTATTTGAATATAAAACATCTTAACAGAGTTACATGTTAACATAGGACCTTCTTTGATTTCACCTGCACAATTCTTGCAACCATTGAACTTGTGAGTTTGTGGAAAGTTTCTACTTGAATGTCTTTGCAGGATGTCAGAATATCTTCCCAGAGCTGTTTTGATCTGAACTGCATCAAACCCTCAGATCTTCTGCTTGAGGAAACTCCAAATAGGGTTGAGATCAGAGGAGGATGGTGACCACACCATGGGTTTCTCCCCTTTTATACCCATAGCAGCCAATGACACAGAGGTATTCCTTGCAGCATTCATTGTCATGCATGAAGATGATTTTGCTACTGAAGGTTCGGCTCTTCTTTTTGAACCATGAAAGAAAGCGATCAGTCAGAAAGTCCAGATACTTTGCTGAGGTCATTCTCACACCTTCAGGGACCCTAAAGGGGCCGACCAATGATTCTCTCCCATGATTTCAGCCCATAACACGACTCCACCACCTCCTTGCTGACGTCGTGTTGGGATGTGGTGGCCGTCCACCACCAATCCACTACTGCATCCATCTGGACCATCCAGGGTTGCACAGCGGTCATCAGTGAACAAGTCTGTTTGAAAATGAATCTTCATGTCCGACTGGGTCCACTGCCACCGTTTCTGCTTGTGAGCTCTGGTTAGTGGCCCAATAGTAGGTTGATGCACAACAAGCCTCTGGAGGATCCTCCACCTGGAGGTTCCAGAGGCACCAGCAGCTTCAAATAACTGTTTGCTGCTTTGTAAGGACATTTTAGCAGCTTCTTTCTTAATCCGATGAATTTGTCTAACAGAAACCTTCCTCATTATGCCTTGATCTGCACAAACCATCTTTGTTCTGAATCAACCACAAATTTCTTCGCAGTACGATGATAACGCTTCAGTGTTTGATAAATATATGTTTTCATATCTTGTCCACTGCACTACACTATCTGATGATTTTTGTCAACAGAGAGATCTTTTCTCTTTCCCATATTGTAGTGATTCAAAGAGCCCTCAGACACAATACCATCTATAAATTTAATAGCACAACAAAAAATGTAATCTTTATGACACTTAAATCCAATTTGCATAATAATTTGGAACACCGTGTAAGGAGTTTGCAACATAAATTCTAAAACGGGTCAGAAACTCAAGGTCACCATTCAGAACTCATTCTGGTTGCCGATTGGCCAAGATGAAATTCATCCTGAGAAATCAAGCTCAATGGGAGAAATTCCAGATGTAGCAGTGAAAAGAGATGGAAATCAAGTGGAATTTTGAGGCCACTGATATAAAAGGCAGATACACAGTAGTGTCACAGAGATATTGTGACGGCCTAGTCAAAGTCCAGGTCAAAATCCATTTGAAAATCAGCGACTAACTTAAAAATTAATCTTTAAAGATGGTCATCGTCCAGTCTGACTGCTGTGTTACAAAGAATGCACCAATAATTCAGTTTCTAGAAGTGCAAACCTTGTAGATAAAGACTATACAACTGCTATGCTTTGCATTCTTGTCATATTTAAATAATAAAAATAAAAGAAAACGTAGCTTTTTCCGTCTACCTCAGGACTGGGCCTTAGTTTGTTTAAGCATGGCTGAAAAAAAGCATTTGAAACGAGCCTCCAGGTCCACTCTGTCAGCGGAAATTTGGATTCTTGTTTAAACACCGTTGGTCTGACGTGGCACTCAGCAGGTGCAAAACTAAGTCACTGTCAACAAGAAGTCATTTTGCATATCTCTCTCCTTCAAAGCGAGCTGAACAGCAAGGTCCCGGCCGAATGCTGTAGTCCCTCTCCCCGCTGTCAGTCTCCCCGCTCGTCAAGGTGAGTGACGGTGCTAAGAGTGAAAACTTTGCTCACTGAAAGACTAATAACAGCTCCAAGGCCAGACGGCTTTTTTAATTCCCCTTTGTTTGTTGTCGGCAGCTGTTTGATCGGTGTTGACTTTCCGCAGGCATAGCTCAGACAGATCTTGTGTCTCACATTAACCTGAAGCTTTGTCAACCCTCCCCTTCACCTCTCCCATCAAACGATGCAGGAAAAAAAAAACAAAAAGAGGAAGCAACTGCTCCAGTGCTTCTCAAAAGACCTAGATGTGAATGAAATAGTGCTGACTGGAAGGTTTTGCCAAACATTAGCTCCTTTTATCGCCCGCCACCTGACGCCTGCTTCTTTTTGTCTGTCCAAGGCTATTAAGTAGGTATCTTAGGCCTTTCGGGCGAAAACAATTGCCTTTCTGTTCCCTGTACCTGCGGCTCTTTTGAGGAAATAAAATGAGGTAATGCCGCTCCGTTTACATGATACGTTAGCATGCAGATGCTATCATAACCCTTCACCGTCTGGTGAATAAACAAAGCTGGGGATCCTACCACCTTCCCAGGGCAAAACCTGCAAAGGTTTTTTGCAGCAGCTGCTTTTCCTGCAGCGCTACCATCTTCCCCCGAGTTCAGGCCTGCCTTCGTCTTTGGCAGCGTTAAGATATCAAAGGATTATCCCCATTGTCAACATTGTAAATGTTTTAGTCCGGTGAGGGTTTATGGAGGACTTCCTCTAAGAGAGCAGATGAAGGGAGATCTGACAGCCGCCTGGCGTAGTTTATACCTGTAGTTCAGCACGTCATCTGTCTCATTGACCCAAATCCATGCCGAATGTGCTGTTGAGTCATCTCTTGACGCGGCTTCCATGTGTGCCAGAGTTCCTATTTATGCGTATCGTTGCACAGTCTGATGCAGGCAACAGTAAACATGAGCTGCAGAAATTTTGTGATCTATTGGAAACACAATGGCAACGGCAAACACTTTTCATGTTTTTTTTTTTCTCTCACCCCAAAATGTAAAAAAAAAACAACAACAAAAAAACAACACTGGATCAACTTTAACTCTCAATAAATTTCAAGTATTAAATCAGACCCCCAAAACGCAATTTTATGCTGCGCGTATTGTTTTAAAGTCAACAGTGGTGTAACTGAGAGGATTAAAATGTTCTGCAAAAGCAGATGGGTTTCAGTCCAGATTGGGTGGGTTTCAGAGACTGATGCTAGAAAGCCAAGAGAAGTCAGGAAGTTTTTAAAGAAATCAAAACTGCCTAATAGTTCAAATTATGTCCCGTTAAAATTACGCTTGCAAATTCTTCTCCTGCACTGAGCTGTCTTACTTGGCAAGATTACACTGAGCTAGCGGAGAAATTAAGTGAGACAGTAAGTCTTTGGGTAAATGTGAACTTTAGAGCATAAAGCCTGAGAAATCCAATGCAGTGATCATCAAACACACCAACAAGTAAATGTGCAAACAGGAGGAAAAGATGCACATCTGTAGGCCTTCCCCTGTTTCGTGGTGAATAATGGTTGAGGCTAAGACAAAGCGGTAGCTGAAGATAACTCTTTGTTATAAAAAAGGCGTCGTGGTAGTATTATCTAGCAATGAAATAATATATATATATATTTTAAATCTGCCTATTATGAATGCAGACCCATGTTAAGAAATATTTTTGCCCACATTGGTCTCCCTATTAAACTCTAAAAAGTGTAACATTCAGAAACCTGGATTGACATATTGAGCCATTTCAATTGTCATCAAACCACTTAAAGGGACAGTATTATGTATTTTCCATGCTCACAGCACAATCAAGAAACTATGTTAAGTTGTTATAAAATAGCTGTATATATCAAATTTGACTTAAAATAAATTAAACTTTGCAATTTAAAGGCCTTGTAATTGGGCCTCTGTCTCTTTAAGAAACTCTTGATTAAAAAAATCATCACAACATGGCTCCTCTATTAACCCTTTAATGTTTTTAAAAGTGTTACATTGAGAAGTAGCTATCTAGGTCCATCCAGCTGTTTTGCACAGCTAAATGGTTGCCACTGGAGATTAAATGATTTCTCAAACATGTTTGAATCAAAGCAACACTCCAGGTATGACATTATAACCCACATGTGTCAAACTCTGTCTGTAAAAATAAATTGCCATGGGAACAATTGGTGGGACTAACTACAGACGGTGCACCTGCGATGTGTGGAGGAAAAACAGGCTTGGTAGGACTTATGAAGGAAAAAATGCAAAAAGGCAACAGTCAGACGCCGCTGATCACGTATCATTGCATTATCCACCAGGAAGCGCTGTGTGGAAAGGTTCTGGAGCTGGATAATGTGATGACCACTGGATAATGTAATGACCACTGTCATGAAAACAGTGAACTTTATTCGGGCTTGTGGCCTGAATCACCGCCAGTTTCAGCTGTCCTTGCAGGAGGTGGGTTCAGAACATGAAGATATGCCGTACCATACAGAAGTAAGGTGGCTGAGTAGGAGAAAAGTCCTGCATGTCAGACACCTGCTTAAGGCATCAGGCATCATGTAAAACCAACACTCAGTCCCACGTCAAAGAGAATAACGTAGCTGTATAATAGAGGGAAGACGAGATGCACAAGTTATTCAAGCTGTTAAACCTGCATTAGCAACACGGTCCTTCAGGGATGTTTTATTGTATCATTTTATTTTAAGATAGTTTGGGAAAAAATATCTTTTTTTATTACGTCTCCTTGTATGTCTCTCAGCTGTCTTTTATTCAAAAGCATAAACGTTTCATTCACCCCAACAGACGCAGTATGCTGTTTGATTTGTTTTTCGTTCTCCCCCAGCCGCCACTCCAGAATGCCAGTTCTTTTTCTTATTTTTGCATTAACACCATTTGTCGCAGTCTTGACAAAGACCTCCGAGGTGTTTTCATTTCACTGGCCGAAATGAAATGCCTGCATCTTAATTTACAGGCTTTCAAAACCTAGACAACACGCACATGTCAGGCCAGTTAGAGAATTCCTAATGACAACGAAGCATGCAATGCGATTGCGTGTGCATGTGTGGGAGCATTGCCACAGAAACCCAAACTCCCACGGGTGTTACTAGACCAGTTCATCGTCGTCTCTTCGCTCTGGCCGGCTTCATCTTGTTTGGAAGCTCCGCGCGCTGCCGAGCGAGCCCGAGTCGTACGTCTCGTTCGGAGATAGGTAGGTGTAAAATCTGAGAGGTGCACACCGTGTAACCGAGAGGAATGCAACAATCCTGGGGTGAGTTTTAGCTAGGGACTAGTTAAAAGGTTGGATGCCGCGCACTTCTCGCAGTTCAAAAAGACACTCAACGAAGTGCTCGCCTGGTGTTTATAGACGACTGGCAAGAAAAGAACCACTGTGGAGTGGAAAAGTGTAAGAACTCCTGTTCGCAGTTAGCACGAGCCTTACAGGAGGCGCAGAAGGTCAGATGTTCTGCTTAGACAACGTTG
This sequence comes from Girardinus metallicus, assembly GCA_903067095.1. Lineage (NCBI taxonomy): Eukaryota > Metazoa > Chordata > Actinopteri > Cyprinodontiformes > Poeciliidae > Girardinus > Girardinus metallicus. The sequence continues at coordinate 10,098 of CAEGAE010091580.1, read as the reverse complement.
AATTTGAACTCTTTGGCTAAAACATATAACGCCGTGTGTGGTTAAAAAAAAAAAGAGGCTTTCTGTTACTGGGAGTGATAGCGTCAAGTTGTGAACGCTGTGTCCATTTCAGAAATGGACGGAGCTAAATACAGGATGACGATACATGGAAGCCAGATTGAGGCTTCAAATTTTAAAATGGGGCAGAGATAAACCTTCTAGGATTTTCCAGCAACAATATACAGCTAGACTAAAACATATTTATGCTTTAGAACGGATCAGTCAAAAGTTCTCCCAAGAAATTTGCCTTAAAATTTACAATAGAGCAGCAGATCATTTACTATCATGCTCACATTAGCCATTTCCATTTCAAATGTTCACAAAATTTTATTGATATTTTGTTAAAGCACAATTTCACAATTGCCATGTTTTCATAAGAAATTAAAATTCACATGTAGGCAGTAAGACATTTAAAAAAACATGCTGCAAGGTATGGATGATATGACTGAAAAATGTATTTTTTATTTTAAGCAGTTATGAGGCCCGAAACTTGAAACTGCTGCTGCGCAAGTTACCCAACAGGTTGTTGCTAGGTAACCAAAGAGTGAGTTAGTTGACACCAACCTTGCTTAGCAAGCCTAAAATGGATGAGCTGCTAAATCCTTTCCTCGGCCTACATTTCCCAGAATGCAGTGTGGTTCAGAGTCAGAGTACAGTGAATATTCTGTATATTGAATATCACATATTCTATCAGATGTATTGTCTTTTTTTATTTATCACATGTCTGTCTCAATATATATTCTCACTATATATTTTTATTGATTTATTGTTCAGGTCTATATGCAGCATCATCATCCTACTAGCTCTTCCTGTCGTCTTTTTTTTTTTTTTGCCAATAGTTACGTCCGGTTGTTGATCACATGAATTGCGTGATGCAAAAAATGTTTTCATTGCAGTTTTGAGAGCTAAACCAACTTTGGTACAACAACAACAACAACAACAAAACACTTCTAAAGCTTCTATTCCAAAAACAAGTTTTTAAGAAATTTGACGTGTTTCTGTTCAGCAGATTTACATTCGTTTTTCCAATTTGCCCAGTTATACCATCAGTGGTAAGTCAGCAACAGTTGACTTTTAATTTTACACAGTAACTTATACAAAGTACTAAATCTAAATGGGTATCGTAAGGGGAAGGACTTTCATTAAAAAATCATGATGAAAAACAGAATACGCCTGAATATTTTTATTCAAAGGTGACAACATGCAGCAAGGTCACCTGCACAGGACTGTGTGTGCAGGACAGAAATTTCAGGTGCTGATTGGAGAGGAAATGGTCTCTGGCTCTCTGCTTACTCATGGCACCTGGTTGTCACCTGATGCCATCTCCCTTTCATAATAATACCCCTGGACTTCAAAGTGAAAGTGGGAAATCCCACCTGAGTGGATCTGCAAAGGTCAATGAAATGTTTGTTTTTCTCCTACAGTCTGACTATAGAAGGGGATTCCTTTTTCTCTAATTGTCCTCTAGATGTCAAACCCTAAAACACGGCTTTTAAAGAAACATACAATTGAAAGCAGATTTTCTCACACACCGAACAAAAAGACACATACACATTTTTTTTCTCGGTGTCTGAAGTTAAATCAGGCCAAACTTCTCATTGTTTTCAGTTACAATTACCAGAATTATTTCTATTTGTTTTCTGACTTTTAGCATTTTTTTTATTTTTTGCAATTTTTCTGAGACTTTTTTCAAATTCAGAAGTTGACCTAGATTTGGTCAGTATCAGGGATAATTGTCTTTTAAACTGTCTGACTTTGGTCAAACTTCTTTTGGTACATGTAAATTCCTGGTTTCATCTGGATGTGTTTACAGTGAGGAAAAAAAGTATTTAGTCAGTCACCAATTGTGCAAGTTCGCCCACTTGCACAATTGGGCAAGTGGGCGAACCAGATCTCAACACCATGGAAAACCTTTGGAGGGAGTTGAAAGTCCGTGTTTCCCGCCGCCAGCCCCAGAACATCACTGCTTTAGAGGAGATCTGCTGGGAGGAATGGGCCAACATTCCAGCAACGGTGTGTGCCAACCTTGTGAAGACTTACAGAAACCGTTTGACCTCTGACATTGCCAACAAAGGATATATTACAAAGTATTGAGATGAACTTTTGTTATTGATCAAATACTTATTTTCCACTCTGATTTTCAAATAAATTCTTTAAAAATCAGACAATGTGATTTTTTTTTCCTCATTTTGTTTCTCATAGTTGATGTCTACCTATGATGTCTATTACAGGCCTCTCATCTTTTTAAGTGGGAGAACTTGCACAATTGGTGACTGACTAAATACTTTTCCCCCACTGTTTGTATCTCATAACAGAATCAGAATCAAAATCGGCTTCATTGCCCAAGATTGTGATTGCGACAAACAAGGAATTTGACTTTGGTTTTCAGTCATTCAAACATCAAATATAGAACACAATCAATAGAAGAATAAACTAAAGAATAAGAGGAGCATTTTGTACCCTGCTTTAAACTTCTTCAGAAGTTAAAGTGGTATGACTAGCTTTGCAAGGCAGATTCCTTGTTGGTTAAATGAATGAAAGTAAAAGTAAAAAAAGCACATCAAAAAGACAAAGATCCCATCAAAAATCCAAATTAAAAACACACTAAGAGAACAAAATACCAGAGAGAAGAATAGAAGATTAGACATGTCAGAATTAGAATTATAACTTTTTACAGGGGGGTTTAAAATTGGTGATGTGAAAAACGAGACTTGTCTGTTTGATGCCCTGTAGACTTTTTTTCTTGATGTTAAAGCAGACGGAGGAAACAAACAAATCCCTTTAAACACACATTTTGTGACGTCGCTGCTTAGGCTCCCACCGATTTCAATTTTTCTGGCGTGGTACAAAGAGAAAGGAAATGTCTCATCAAGATCCAAAATGCAAAAGGAGAAAAAGAAGAGAAGCCCCAATATTCTTCAACAAGGAAAGAACTAACACAAACAACTAAATCCCAGAGGGCTCATATAAATCTACAGCACAACACGCCGAGGCTGTCACCAAAAAGCTTATGGAGATGTCGTGCATGTGTGAAACAGAACGTTGAGAGTCAAAACAAGACTGTCAGTCTTGATGAGTAAGAGAAAAAAAGTCTTCCTTTGAATAGTGAAGGGATTTCAGTGGTGTTTATGAATCCAGTAATTATTATTTACACATTCAATAATGAAGTTCAACTGCGGTTTGCCCTGGTCTAATACGGTCCACATGCACTTTATTCTCATCCGCTGAGCCGTCCTTCTATACCTGCTTCAGCTTATTTAGGATTACAGGGAAGGAGCCTTTAAGTTTGGAAGAGCTTCATGTGCCGTTCCGTCTTTGTGCAATTAAACCCAGGCATTTGAAAGTAATTGGTCATGCTTTGACATTTAAGTGCTCCCGATTGGTTGGTTTTACGAAAACATACTGGTCTGAAAAAACCAACCAAAAAAGTTTTGCTTGCGGTTAACACTGTAATGCAGACAAAAAATGCATGTCTGAAATTAAATATATTATGTTATCTTACATGTTTTTTTTTTTCATTAAAGGGGACGTATTGTGTAAAAATTGACTTTTTGGAGCTTTACATAATTTTAGAATTTTATTCCTTCACCAAAAACCCTACCTGATTATTTCATGTTTGTTTGAGAAATCCTTCAATCTCCCGTGGCAACCATTCAGTTGTGCAAAATGCGTGGGTGGACCTAGTGGGGAGGGCTGCGCATTATAGGTCTCCCCAACTCAGCTCCTTCAGATTAGCCAGCAGTATTTAGCAAAACACCTGTTGGAACTGTGGATCTGCTGAGCTCATTGTAGGAGCTACTTCTCAGTGCAACACTGGTAAAAACATTGTTAAAGGGTTGATAGAGGAGCCATGTTGTGATGACTTCCTGAAGGTGGAGTTTCATAAAGAGCAGTTGCTTTTAAAAAAATACATATTCAATTTCAAGGCGTTAAATTACAAAGTCAAATTTCTTTAAAGTCATATTGAAATTGTTATAAAATTAATAGTAACCGGATTGTGCTATAAAATAGCTTCATGTACTTGGAAAATACCATACACTGCCCCTTTAAGATCAATTTTCATGCAAAACCACAGTATTTCACATGTCCAAGAATTCCCGTTTGAGCAAATACTTTGATAAAACTGCATTAAGCTTACTAGTTACACAATTATTGTTAGGTTCTTTTTCACAACACACCAACCATTTTGTGGAAAATACAGGGAAAAATGAGAAAGAACTCTGAACCATGATGATAAATAGGGTGACATATAATTTCCTCACTCCTCTTATTAAATCTGTGCAGTAAAAAATGCTTCCCTTATGTTATTAGTCATGTGGTATCTCTGCCTTCAAACTGAAACTACCCTCTTTCATAAGAAAGAGAGCACGAGAAACCAAGATTTCCGTCAGCCACATTAAACAGCCAATATAACCTACAATCTTAGGAGACAGCAGTGTGCTTGAGCTTTAGACCACACCAAAAAGAGCCAAAACTGAAAGGGAAGCATAAGATGTACCCTTTTAAACAGATCATAAATCTTGGTAGGATGAAAAAAAAAAAGAGCAATTCAACCTCTGATCCCTTTATGAGACTTAAAATGAGACTAGGTGGGTCCAGGGGTGGGGGCATCACTCAGGAAAAAGAAAAGCTAGAGTTGACCATTCTAGCAATTAATTTGGTTCAGTTTATGTAAGTGGTACCAGCTCTTACACCAGAGTTATACACGGAAAAAGATGGAAAGGTTCATTACGGTTCAGTTCGTTTCAGTCCATTTCTAATCCATTTTAGTTGAGTCAAGTCAAAGTTTATCCCCCTTTTAAAGGGGCAACATTTGGAAAGAAAATGCATTTGCGGGTTGAGTCTGTGGGCTGAACCCATAAAAAACTTGCCAGATCGTCTCTCCCAATGACAAACAGCTTGTTCTGCTAGTGAGTCTTGCTCGGTGTGTGGTACGCAGTGATGGATACTGGAGGCTTAAAAACTAAGTCATATTCTCAGTTTCAAAATTTGCGTGATATTCTGTGATATTCATTGCAATGATGAATGTTGATGACAAAAGTATTTCAAAATCCGGTGAAGTCTGTTTTACTTTTTATTTTTTGGCAGCACTTTTTATGGTGGTGAATATGTGCTAATGTATCGACAGCAAGCACAGAAATGCTGATGTTGGAGGGAGGAAGAAAGAAATAACACACAAAAATAAAACTTACCCATTTATTAATTTGGCCACTTTAGAACACAGGTTATTGCTATAAAGCATACAGTAGTCTCATGTGATCATAGTGACTCTTTTAGATTATACCCAAAATGAAGAGTTAAATGACAGCATCTTTAAAAACAGATTAACTATTAGAGACACACACACAGATCTGATATTAATGTTGGTAATGGTCCCGATATAGAAAATAAAATCTAGATTGAGGATCAGTGACAGTGTGCCATAAGAGCAGATGTATTCAGTCTAATCCTACGCTTTGTACTCTAATGTTTATTATCTATTTTACAATATATTTAGAATTCCTGATTGTAGTGTCTGAACCCAATGAAAAAAGGTTTGTTGCAGTTTATTTTTATGCTTTGCCAACACAGTCAACCTATTTTTATTGTTTTATTTATTTTTATTGTATTCTTTATTATTTATTTTTACATGGGCTGTTGTACTCCTAAGTGCACTGACTGAACAAATTAAAGTTGTTTTTACTTGTTTGACCAAGCTTGTGAAGCTATTGGTGTATTTAAATGTACTGGTACTTTACTGGTGCATAGTTATTAAATATGTTTGTAATTCTGTACGTTTATGTTTGTGCTCTGAAAAAAAGAAATTCTTTAATTCTATTAAGCGCTGATTTTGGATTGGTTTCAGATGCTAGACCTCAGATGTCTGTATTACTATCAGAAGGGGGAAAAAAAGTGGATATTGTTTTGTCCAAATAATGTCATAATCTTGGATTGTTTGGTTTTGTTTTGGGTTTTGTTTGCTTCTGTGTTTCTTAGTTCCTCTTTTATTTCGATCAGCCATGTTTTTGTTTTACTTTGGTTCAGCCTTTTCTTAGTTTCATCACTATTCTGTCATTTCTTATTTTGATTAGATTAACCTTGTTACAGTTTTACTTTAGTTCAGTCCTTAGTGTTTCTAGTTATGCTGATTTCTTCCAGTTATTCTAGTTTAATAGTTTCTTGTGTCTATTATTTTTTAGTGTTAGATTTATTTTCTAGTCCCCTGTGCCTCTCTCTTCCTCTCCTCAGTCTGCTTTTCTCCTCTATCCCCTTACACCTGTGATCAGTTTGCCAATCAGCCCAGTTCTTTGTTTCAGCAATCAACCTCCCAGTACTTGAACTCCTCTTTTTCAGTCTCTCCTTGCTGGTTCCTTCCATTCCTTCTTGTGTATCTGTTTTTGGATGTAATTGGATTTATGGTTTGTTTTCTGCCTCATTCTTTCTTGTTCCTCACTTTTTCCAGTAAGCCTCTTTTCATCATCTATTCAACATCTCCATCAATCTGCATTTGGGACCTCCATCAACCAACCAAATGTAAATGTTTTCTTGCTTTTGTTTTTTTATTTTAATACATTTGCACAACACTCAAAATGTTTTTTTCCCCCACATTGTCCTAACAGGGTATTTGTATGTAAAAGTTTTATGAACAGCACAATGTAATTCTATTTGGAATAAGGCTAACGCATAACAAAATGTGGAAAAAGTGACGCGGGATGAATACTTTACGTATGCGCTGCATATGGTAACATTATCTGACATTTCTTTAGCAACACCTACTGCAATTTCAAAACTAATTTGTTTGTATGGCGATCTGCCTCTTTCAGAGTAGCTGAACTGAACCAGATTCTTGGTTCAGAGAACTCATCTCGCAAGGAGCATCTCCTGCTAAGATGTGCATGTCTGCATGAACAAAATCAGAAAAAATAAACGTGCTGTTGTGTAAAGAAAATATGTATTAGTGTACAATAACAATAAATCCAACGGGCATTTTATTTTTTATTCTTTGCTTGTGGTTTTGGAGCAATCTGTTGAAATAAATGAACGCGCACAGCAATTATTTGCGATGTTTTCTTCTTGGCTGACTGATACCACAGATGTTGGTTCAGAATCCTAGACGGGACATCTGTGATCCAAACCATACATCATGTGTTTGATGCCGGATCGAGGTGGAGTTTTACTCCAGAAGGTCAAAACTGCAGCGAAGGTACTCGGTGACACCGGCAAATATGGACATTTTCAAAGCACCTTCAATCCACTTTTGTTATTTCAAGACGTTGACACTCATGCAAACATGCAAATCCTGTGCGTGGTTTGCCCAAAGTCTGTTTATTTCTATCCACATGGATGAGGTTACATGGGGGAACAAACAGCAAGACATGAGTGGCAGGCAAACAGATGCCCGCCATTGTAGACGCAGCTGGAAATAACCACAACCACCGAAACAGTTAAAAATAATCCAGAACAGATAAATAGTCACATATTGACCTCAAAAACTCCACCAATTCGAGCAGAAATGAAATTACTGGGTCTGAAGATGAGGAGAGGATGCAGGCCAAGTGGACGGAACGAGGGCACCGTGTGTTAGACGGGTACTTTTCTGGAACAAGTGCTGGAAACAAGACGTGGCTCGTGACAGGCTAAACAAACAGAAAAGATCAAAGACAGAAAAAAAAAAAAAAAAATCATCAGCAAATCTATCATGTTCCTGACGTAGAGCCATCAGTGTTTTACCCTAAAACAGGGAAACTGCCCACAAGTTGTTAAACTTGCTAGCATTTCAATTTGTAACATTTAGGTCACAGACCTCGGTAGGCTAACACATTCCAATGACTGGACACCTCAGAGGGCAGTTTGTCAGACCAATCACATCCAGTGACCAACAAAATGTACACACAGTATCAAAATTTATGAAGGGTAAAAAAGTCTAGAGTTCAGAAATAATCTTTAAAAACAAAGAAAAGTTTAGCATTTCTTCAGGTTCAGCCAAAGTTTGGAAGGACATAAAACCAAAAAACCTCAAGTTATTTATTGGGGTCGCCACCTTACGAAAATCATCAAGATCCTGCTGTTTCAATATACTGTAGTGATACTATAATGACGTTGCTTTTCCTTTCTATCTCAATTACTGTAAAGCACCATAAAATCTTGGATTCTTCTCATGGCTCCTTTCACCAGGATGCCACAAATCTCATGTTATCTCAACATGGTTTGTTGAACGACTATTTCAATGACTTTTCTCGAGGGGATACTTTTGTTGAAGTTGTGCTACTCTTACTTGAGTACAATTTCAGGGTACTTTATCTGTACCTGATCAAATTAAGTCACAAGGAGATAAAATTTTGATTTAATTTCATCATTTTGATGTGCATGTCTCTAGATATTGTCTATCCTTCCATTTTTTTGAGCCACTCTAAACACCTGACATACAGTGCTCTATTAATAAAGTAAATAGACTGATTTATTTATGTTACCCTCCGCATAAATAAAATCTGTTGTCCTGAGATACTATCCTTTTGTCGCATTGGGGACTCTACCCTGTTCCCACCCTGCAGTGTCTTGTTCCTAGGACTGGAGACTCGGGGTGGGGGGGAAACCTGTCGCAGTATGGCCTCTAAATCCTAAAGTCTGTTTCCATCCCTGGCCAGGAAAAGCCAGGTACTTATATTTCCAGCTGCAACTGGATATGTTGCATTTCTTCAGGGTAGCAAACATCAGACAGGTCTGACAGGCGCTGGTAACTCAAAAACTCAACTGGGGCGAAGACATTACGGAAAAAGAAGAGACGGCTAAGGGCTTCAGACAGTTGGTTTAGTGTCCCATAAATAAGCACGTCGTCTGTCAACACCGTGGCACGCTGCAATAAGCTATAGTGTGCCAATTTGTAACACTATTCAGATTTTGGATATAAAAACATCAGTAGCCACCGCTATGCGAGATATTTCTGCAGAAAGAGACAGATGAACTACAGAGCCACAACAGTTAAAGTAGATTCTGGGTCAGAAACCACATCAGCTGCACTTAACGTTTCCCCACTTCATTATGGACATCTGCACATGGAAAGAAAAACTTTGGGCAGGACAGAATAATACGGCGCACAGTTGGTGTGTCAAACTTGGCCACTGAGTATTTTTTAGAGCTCATAAATTCTGTGCAGCTACTCAGACCTTGAGTTTGGGCAAACAAGCTAGGATATAGGATTAAAAAGATCTGCAAATGAAAATCACCAAAGTCGCTATGAATTTTAATGCAGTAGATAAGATGAGTAACGTCAATACCTGTCATAATACAGAGTGCATCTTTTCTACTTTATGCAACCTTGGGAGGAAATAAATCAATTAAATAAAGACTTTAATAAAATTGCAGTATATAACTTTTATTAAAAAAAAAGTACTTATTTGTTAAAACTGTCTCCATTTCCTGACAGTATAATTTGCAACAAATAAGCAGTGAAAAAAAATTGAGCTCCTCTGCTTTCCCCCTGTCTGGAAACACCCAGTCAGAGGAGTGAGGCGGGTCTTGGCGCTGACAATCACAATGTCATGTGTCGGTGCCCATCCCCTCGTTCCCTGTTACACAGCCTATCATAAATACTAAGGTTAATTAGTACTTACTAATTAACCTTAGTAACCACCAATCACAGCAAATAAAGGTTAGTTGTTTCTCTGCCATCAGCAAAGTTTAGCAGCAAGTACATGAGAATGATTGACAGTTTTAAGACCCTCCTCCAGGCTCTGATTTGTTGTTGTTGGTCAGCAGAGGTCCATTTCTTCAGATGGCAGTAGTAGCTCAGGCAGAAGGTGGAGGAGATTAGTCTTTTCAGGAATTATCTGTCTCATATTGCACATTATGACACTGTGACAGTTTTAACAAGTATGTAAAAAAACATGTGTTTTATAAAAGTTACGTACTGGACCTTTAATCCAAAACTGTCAAGAATTGCGGTGTGAGGTGGTGAGATAGACGCTGCGGACCCAGGTTAGGAAATGAAATGATGATTTTAATGATGAATCCCAGAAAATACAAAGTTCAATAATCCAGGGGGCACAGAGAGAGCAGAAGGCTAAGGCTCAACTTCTGGTA
>CAEGAE010091577.1:0-18089 GCA_903067095.1 Girardinus metallicus | reverse complement strand
TATATATATATATATATATATATATATATATATATTATTTATTGATCGTTTAGATTTCTAAACAATTCGATTTTGTTTATTCATTTAGTTTTCTTTTTTCCAACATTAAAGTCTTGTCTAATAATTATCATAAAAATAATAAAATGTTGAAGGAGTCTTATTTTAGATACACTCTTCTGTTTATTATTTTGCGGAAGGTTTAAATTAAATGCCATTTTTAATTAGGCCTGGATTAATAAATAAATACACATATGTATATATATATTTCAAATTCGTGGTTACTTACTTAAATACAGTTGCTTTCTTATCTTTGAAAAAGTATTATTATTATTATTATTATTATTATTATTATTATTATTATTATGATTATTATTTCAGGCTGCAGCTCGCTTATTTATTGCGTGAGTGGAACTGTTTTGAATACGCAATGTTTCTCACCTCGTTTCTAATTAAATCAATACATCCGATCGTATTTTGCAACTTTTCATTCATTCTAACCTTTCAGCGTTATTACTTACAATCTTGGCCAGTTTAGATTAAAAAAAAAAAAAAAAAAAAAAGATATTATTTATTTTTTTAGTCGTGCTTTTAAAATCCGGTGCTCATGTGTCGCTCTTTATTTAAAGATTCTTCTTCTTCTTTTCTTTTCTTTTTTTTTAAGGCCTGAACTAGTTTTTTTTTTTTACCATCTTTCTCGTCCCAAAAGTATAATCTATAAGCGCGAGAAAGGGGTGGAGGAGGGGGGGGGGGGGCGGAGAGAGAGAGGAACAAAAGTGTCGATGTTCGAGGAAAAGTACAGCAGAAGATGATTTATCTGTCAGCGTTTTGCTCCTGCAGCAGCAGCCGCCTTTCCCCCCCGCTCTCGGCCCGCAGTCAGCTGTTATTGCTCGCCATTGATCTCCTCTCCTCCGCCCGCTCTCCCTCTTCGCGCCGCGACAAGTGAACTAAAATTAATGTCCATTTCACACCGCTCTGCTGCAGGATCGATGTGCGCGGGGAGGGGAGTTTATTTGAATTTGGGTGCTAAGAAAAAACAAAAGAAACAAAACAAAACAAAACAAACAAAAATTTCTCCGCGCGTTTAATTGCCAGGTGAACAAGTTTGCTTCCACCACCACTTCAGTCAGTGAGGCAAATCAGGACACACGAGTTTGTTTGAAATGATTCCAGTTCAACACCTGAACCGCCTCTATTTATTTCTCCAGTTTATAATTAATAGTAATTTTTAATGACCAGTTTGCTTTCCAGCCGGATGTCAGTGGTGCTGTTCAAAAGCCGCAAAACCTCCTAGGGATTTATCAAATAATAACAACTAGGGCCTGCATAAAGTGTGTTGTTGGCCCTCTTATGTGGAAATATTAATGCGTCATGACGCACGGATTAACCCCCCCCCACACACACACACACACACACCCCTCACACACGTACACCCCCCACCCCCTTTCTCTGTCCCATAAGATGACACTGATAGTAAATTACCCACGAGCCGCTCAGTCGCGACTGCTTTGATGACCCCCTTCAGTCTATTAAGTCCTATCAATATGTACTAAATCCTAATTCTTCATTAAAAGCACAACCAACTCCTTCTCTGCTTCTTGAGACCACACACCCCTCCCTCCCCCTCCCCCCTTCACTTTTGCGTTATTTTGTTGTGCTAATAAGAGTCCTTGTTTGGCATGCGGTGAGGTAATTGAAATGAACGCGTCGCCGGTAAATAACACGTGTTTGACACCAGCAGAGAGGAAAAGGGGGAGAAGGGGGGGACGAGTTTTGCATCTCTAAAAACTTTGCGTTTTTGTTATCTCGTTAACGCCATAATGATGATGATTAGATGCGCGGCCGGATGTAATCATTGTAGCGCTGTCGGTCTTATCAAATACAAGAAAGGCGTGATTTATTTACTGATGTATGTATTCATTTGTTGTTATTATTATTATTATTATTATTATTATTATTATTACCGAGGCATTTAAAATTGCAGCCTGTCCGCTGCTCAGATTGTGTTGTAAGAACTTTTTTTTTTCTTCTATTTTTTTTTTTTTTTTTTTTGATGGTCTGTGTTTGAACTCGGTTCGGAAAATTTGGATTTGACATTTTTTATTGACATTATTATGCTTTGCTCCAGCTCTTTTTTTTTTTTCTTTTTTTTCGATACAATTTTGTTCCGGTGTGACTAAGTGAGATTCATATTTCTGCTGCTGCAGACCGTGGCGCCTCTGAGGGAGGCTGGGGAATGGCCATCTCTTTAATTTACTGGCCACCCACCCCACTGCCTCCTCAGGCCGAAAGTCTTACACGGATAATGGTGTTTATTAATTTGAGTTTAGCATTTGGCAACAGGGCAACCCCTTTTAAAATGACTGATCAATTCTACATGCAGATTTTTTTTTTCTTTTAATGCAAGCATGTTGGAGAGGAGGGGGAAGAAAAGAAGAAGCTTGGATCAGTTGTTAGATTTATTTAGCCATATTATTACTATTTGATCAAATTATCATCCTTTATGTTTTTTGAATGTTTTGAAATCTTGCTCAGCCTCGGTTTTAAGAATAATGCCTGAATGACGTAGTTATGGACATTAAAGGTTCCAGCTTGTTGAATTTGAGAACTCAGAGGCTCTTCAGAAAACTCCGAGCAGGGGTTTGACCTAAATGTCAAGTTTTGCCTCAGCAACATGCCTGTATGAAATTCCTGAGATTCTGTCGGTGCGTTTGGTTTTCGGTGTTCAACCAAGAGCCAGATTTAGGAGGATGTGGGCCTGCGGGGCTCCAGCCACCTTTGGTGCCTTATCAACACGACTTTTTTGCACGCGTGCAAATTGGAAACCGTTCGTAATTAGGCACAAATCAATTCTAACTATGTTTATGCTTTCCCACGTGAAAGTAGACTTGTTTTTCTTTTTTTGCATTTGCATTTGCTTTTTCTAAAAAAATTCTTCGATTCCAAATCTGCAGTGAATCTCTGAAACACACCAAAAAACCAAAGTGAAGGACTTAAAGCTTGCTGCCATGACACCCAGCATCATTGACATCGTCCTCATCGAATAGTTTTACTTTTTTGTCGTTCATGACAATCCAACGAAAATCAAACCCCACAGAAATGATGTTTGGAAAACATCCAGGCATGAATGTTTGGGGGCCGCTGGTCATTACTCTATTAAGCCACTGCTAAGATCTGATGTACCACCAAATACTGGGTTCCATCTCCTGATTACCTGCTCAGAGATTCGCAGCATCTTTCTGTTTTTTTTTTTTTTGTTTCGTTTGTTTTGGTTGCTATTTGCCGATTTATTTGTGTCCCCCAAGGCGTGCCGCTGTTTAATATCTGCCACTTATACCTTGTTTTTGCCCCTTCATTCCCCTCCGGAGCCTTCATAAATCAGTCCCAACCTCATTTCCTTGCCATATCTTCGAAAAAATACATCTGTTATCATTGCTAATGGCATCATCCGACAAAATTCCCTTCTGTAGAGCTGAGTTTTCTCCCTCTCCCCCTGCAAATATGCATACAGACACACTTATTTCTGTTATTGATGACAGGAAAGTGGAGTAGCTCCCATCCAGTCATTTTCTATTGGAAGGAAATCACTCCATAGAGGAGGATGCTGTGCTGTGCTTAATGGTTTGATTGCATTGGGGAAGGCAGCCCTCTCGTAATGCCGTTACAGAGGGAAATATCACTTGGAGACGCTATTGGCAACAAGAGAAAGTCAAAGAATTAGCCTAATGGGGGGAGTTGTGTCGGATGTCAGATACTTTCTATTCCCTATATTGCTCCGTGTCTCTGTCTCCAGTGCGTCTCACCATCCTTCCAGGGCCCAAACCGGCCCCTCCTTCCTCGCATAACGTCTCTCTCAGGTTTCTTCCCCCATTTGTCAGCTGCATTGCTTGACCGGATCACAAGCTCCCTGCTTGGAAAATAAGCTAATATGTGCTCCCCACTCCCCATCACCAACCCACCCACCCATCGCACATCCTTCTACACACCTCCCCAGAAGACACTGTTGGTGCATTTGCTCTCATCGATTGCACACAGGCGCTATCTGCCTGGTTATAATCTTTCTCTGTGCGGCCTGTAAGTCATGCGGGCAGGAAGCGAGGCTGATATTGAAGGGGATTGGGGGTGTGAGGGGTGTGGGGGCAGGCTGATCCGCGTGTAAATGGACACGCGTACCTGCAGGAACATCCCGTCGCACGTCTGCCTGTCCGGTCACACGCCGTCTGACGCTCACGTTACACCCTCTCAGAATCAAGTCCCCAAAAAATTCAGGTCGGTATCCAGGTCCTTTGATCGACATCATCCCTTTGTTTCCCTTTTATTTCCACCCTCATGTCCTGGTAATCGCGTTCTGATTTTCAAAACGGCTTCTACAGATGTTTTTTGTTGGGCCATCTCTGAAGGCCACCAACACTGAATGGCAAACCAGACCCACCCCCACTGCTGCCTGTCCTGCCAGGACGGGGCACCCACACAAAAACTACAATAAGTTTTCCTCTGTTTTAAATTGCCGTCATAAACTCTACAAAAGAGGATTACTACAGCAGAAATCAGTGAGTGAAACAGTTTTTTTTTTCTTTTCTCTTACCTGGCAAAAGTTTTTCCTTGTTAAACTGCATCTAATTGACTTGCATGCAGCTCGCTGTAATGACTGGCCGGCCCGCCGGCTGCCTGCTTGCCAGCCGGCTAGATTAGAGACTGCTGTTGTACAACCCAGCACAGTAATAAAGACTCATACAAGGGCAGCTGGTACCACACACACACACACACACACACACACACACACACACCCCCCCACACACACACACACACACACCCACACACCTAGTCACACTCTGACAGAGAAGATCAAAAGCTTGGTCTCCCTGTCAGCCACGTCTTTATTTACTGGTATGTATGAGGCAATATTAATCGAATTAAAGTAGATTTTAGATGAGATTAGAATTACACAAACCTGCCCATGTTCCATGAAGATTGAGAACATCTGCAATTCTCTACGTAGCAGAGAAGTGCTGCGGAGAGCCGGCCCAAAGGATAAGCGTTACGTCCAGTTGCCTAAGGGGCCCCTGCTGGTCTGGGGTGGGTGGGACAAGGAACTCATAAGAGCACAGGGTAGGACATATGTGTCGCAAATGAAAGAGGCGGAAACGTTATTGGTTGAAATGACACAAACCATGTGGCGGGAACGCGTCTCGTCCCATCCCATTCCGAGACATATCGAGGGATCCGGGTACGAAAAAATTCTCTCTATTTTTTTCTGTTTTTGGTATTAAACCCACCATAGAATTAGTCAATAATAATATTACTAGATAGGTGAACCCTGGACCCTGGCACTGATCACACTGTGTACGTTTTTGGAAATTTACCAATAGATAAAAAAAAAAAAAGAAAAATCCAGTTTTCCCAAAACATTACCAAAGTATTGTCTTGTTCTGGTGAAACCAGCGCCATGTGTCGTCTCACACACCTCTCTTTAGTGGTGGATAACGAGCCAACTGGAAATGGGGCCCCCGAATCTTAATCTGCCTTGGGCCCTGTTTAACTTCAGGTCAGCTCTAATGTTGCACTTCACAGGAGACAAATAAAAAAAAAAAGAGAAAAAGAAAGCTACTTAATATCGGTGCCTGGGAGCCAACATAACACAAGGAATAGATCTGGTTTACCAGTGGGCCAGAAATACACTTTGAAGGTAGGTATTTATGAGCAATGGAACAGCTAAGCCCTGTCTGGAACCAGGAATTAGCTGGCCCCGCTCAAGCGAGCCTTCCTAGTGAATACCATGCTACTAAAAAAGTTTAAAAAAAATGCAAAAATCCCCACCACACGTCGGGTTGTGTTTTTTTTTGTTTTGTTTTGTTTTTCAAAGCGATTTCTTCTCTGCTGGCCGGAACTTTGTCTCTGAAGTCAAAGCAAAACTTAAGCAGTAAATCTTTTTTTTTTTTTCCTTTTTGTTCTTCGCGGGAGCATTCGATCAAATCCATCAATAAAAAAATGCGGCCTGCTTAAATAAAACATCCCCACCAAACGTGTTTGTTTTCAGAGAACTGAATTCAAGCTTATCCGATCATTATGGATTTTTTTATTTATTTATTTATTTATTTTGCTCCAGAATATTCCCCGAGCGTCATCGTCCGCCTCACTGTGATGTGTTTGTTTGCCTCTTATCAAACCTTCCAGTGATATTTGTCTCGGTTATTGTGGAGCAGCAGCTGTCGACGAATAACACTCTTACGGATTTCATATCAGAGAGGACGAGAGAGGAGAAAACGCAGAGGAAGGAAACACGAGATTAGATATTCGAAAGGCATTCCGAGACAATATTGCGTTTTTTTTTTCCCTTCCTTCTAACAGCTGAAAGTTAAGACAAGGACAAATAATATGCGAAAGGAGGAGGAAGAGAGCGGAGAGACAAATGGCTGTGATTCTTATTCACAAGGACATTTGAGCTTCGCCTCATGGCCAGACAATGAATGAGTAGATTTCAATAGTATCGACTGTTGCTTCGGACATCAGCAAACACACATGCTCTCTCTCGCACGGGCACAAACATCGCGGACCGTCTGGAATACAGAACGGACCTGTCTGCAGGTCAGGACTTTTCATTTTGCTTAAAAAAAAAAAAAAAAAAAAAAAAAGGCCCCAGACGCAAAACACCATGTACATGCAGGCAGTTTACTTTGACCGTCCCCTTGCTTGTGCTTGCGTCATGATGGCAAACGTTTTGAATCTTACAGGGTTTTTAAATAGGAGTGGCGTCTTTGTCTTTTGGGTATGAAAGCATGTTTTCAGTCTGGTCTACAGATTGTAAACTTTTTTTCATTTACAGAGCAAAAATCTAGCAGAAATCAGACCACTGTTCATAAAAATAATAATAAAAAAAAATGAAGCAAACACCAGGATTCAATTCTCATCGAACCAACTTTAGCAGAACAGACTCTTTTATGATTTTGTCAACTTTTCACCTCTTTGTGCCGGAAATTTGACCAACTTTCTTTCTCAAGTTGCTTCAGTTTGCCAGTTCTTCTCCAGTTCAGTAAAGCTCAGGTTTGGTCCTTTTGTAAGGCGTTGCAGAGAGAGAGATGGCTGCATTAATAACTACAAGGTGCTAGCACGGTATGTCTTCAAAACCAGACCAAATCCTCACAAACCTTGCTAAGGACCCGATCCTTAGCAAACTTAATGTTGTGCTTAATTACCATCTATCTTTATTCTGGAACAATGTCCAAACGACATTGTTCCAGAAGCAGCGGGATCCATCCACATAACTTCACCCATATTCTATTCTTTATATAGAGAACACACGTTTCCCTTGCTTGGTCTTTTTGTAAAATGTGCTGTCATGTTTCAACGGGCAAACTTTAGAAGCCTGTAGAGTCTCGATGTAGCTTGGCTTCTTTGCAGTTTCTTGAGGTGAATTTGCTGAGACTTCCAGTCCTTTGAAGACTGCCAACGGCTCTAAAATGTTTCCACTTCCCGCTAATCATTCACGCAGACAGAGTGATAGA
Source organism: Girardinus metallicus (assembly GCA_903067095.1). NCBI lineage: Eukaryota > Metazoa > Chordata > Actinopteri > Cyprinodontiformes > Poeciliidae > Girardinus > Girardinus metallicus. Next base: position 10,590 of record CAEGAE010091577.1, on the reverse strand, counting down.
CTTGAGCTCGTTTTGAAATCGCCTTCCTGTATCGATGGGTGGGAACAATTGCCTCGCTCAGCTTACCGCTGACGCTCAAAGAGAGTTTACTTTCCTTTTAATGTTCTTTTTTATTCTCTCTAAAATAATTGGTGCCAAGTTTAGGAACGAGCATTTGCTCATTTGTTTTCAAATACACTTTAGAAAATTGAACTGCTACAGTAAGAAAAATGGAACTTGTATAAAAAAAAATAAGCCAGAAATTTTGGTCGAGCTTAAAGACAAACCAGCAAGCAGTACAATTACTTTAGTTTGCTTCATATTAAGACCAGTTGGTTTTGGTTGCTTCTGTTTTTATGATTTTATGGCCTGATCTTTGTGACAATGTTTGTAGCTCTAAAGCTCTCATGTTTTTTGTTTGTTTGTGTGTGTTTGTGTCTTCACCAGGCAGTTAAGAGGACTGGCATAGCTTGGCCTGTCTTGCAATAAAATGCAAGAGTGGCACTTTCACGCTTGTCAACATTTTCTAAATATACCCGGAGAGCTGGAATTGTGAACACTCTAACTCGCACTCACATTTAGGTTGGCCCACGTATTTTTTATTTTTTTAAAACTGCCTGCTTTTCTCTCCATCTCCATTAAAAGAAAAGAAAAACCCTCAGCTCTTCGGCTGCTTTACTTTCCGACACACACACACACGCACACGTGCACACCAGTCAAAGCTGACAAGACGTTTTTATGGCAAAAAATTGGATGCTCTCTCCGAAACTCAGCAGACACTCTGGAAAACTTGACATGACATGTTTTGTCTTTATGTTGCCATAAAGTGCATCGGTTAGACACTCAAAGCAGTGCTGCTAAGAAAAAAAAAAAAAAAAAAAAAAGGTATTTCGACAACAGTCGACAGGATATTTTTATCTACACTCAGAAGAGTTTGATAAAAAAGGAAGAGTGTTGCATTATCTGAGAGATGAATGAAAGTACATTTTATTCTGTTTGACCTGAAGTGTTGAATCCTCAGTGCCCTTTAAATTTCACACCTGATTTGTCTTACAATCAAATAACATTCTATGATGATTACTTTTTTCATGGACTTTTTTCACAGAATCCTTGTCCTTCCGGTAACTCGTATTTTAAGGCCGAAGCTCTCCCCCAACGTCGATGCTAAAGCACATTGTTGTTGACACTGCAATTTCGTCGGCTTGCACCACGTTGTCACTTAAAGTGCAAATTTGACGTGAAAAGGCCCTCTCTCTTGCTTCTCTGTGTTTAATATCGCGCTGACAACTGTATCATTCCTGCACACTGTAATCAAATAATGACACCGTGGTAAATGTTCCCTCGTGACATTTCCTATTACAAAACGCGCGCGGCTCGGTGTCACACAATGCGTGGGCGGTATCACGCGGTGGTAAATGGGATTGTAAGTGGCATCCGGCTGACGTTCGGCGTGTTTGCATAGGAAGTAATTGCACTCGTATATTGATGATATGCATAGGTGTACGTCGCCTGGAATTATGATTGTTGTCCTGGAAATAAGGTTGGGGGCGAAAAAAAAAAAGAAAAACATACATCACTCTCCATTAATATCTGTTTGACACTTCTATTAGGGAGATACGACATGTGTGGCCGATTGCACTTTAGATTACACATAAGGGAATGTTTGGCACCTACTCTAGTGATAGGAAAATAGTAATAAATGGTGTTATAGTTTCAAAAATTTTAGGATATACATGGCTAAATTAATGCGTGTAATATGTCCGTACATGTGTTTTAGCATTTATCACATTTTAACTCCCATTTTACCAACAAATTCTACATTGTGAGAAACCTCTGCTTCTTATAAGTCCCAATGTATGGGGCTCATAAGAAGAAGTGCTGTTTTTGGGTTAGATATTAGGTTGGGTCAAGGTCATGGTTAACACACAGGGCAGCCATCTTGGACCATAGAGATAATATTTGTAGCCTTTAGCTCTGATCACATCATTGTTTTCCCCTCTTTATTGCCTTAACGATACTTTTCTGACTCATGACTTTTCTGTGCAATCTATTACGGTAACAATGCATTGTAGAGCAATATGTCATCAAGGTTTCCCCCAGAAAACTTGACAAGCTCGGTGGTTTGTGCTAGGGCAGTAATTCATCCAACAGCCTGTCGTGTTTTTGAGCTAAAAAATGTTTAAAGTTGACAGGAAATTTGAAAATATCACTTGATAATCATGTGTTATTGAAAGATTTGAAGATTAACACCTGAACACCAACTGTAAAGTCCTAAAAAATGCAAACATTTTAAAAAGACTTAAATAAATAAGCAATGCTTAGCCTGGTGAGGGCACAAGTAAAGCCTGGTGGCCTGCCAGGCTTAAAATACACTGAATTACAATGTAGAGTTTTTAATTATTGACTAATCAAGATGAAGTCTACCCTAGAAATCAAACAAACTTAAAAAAAAAAAAAGATTCTATGAATTTGCAGCTGATGGCGCTTCCTTTGAGTTTGTCAATTAGCTTGTTTTTATTTGCATGCTGAGAATCCACTGTAAGTCACCCAAGTGTGTTTGCAAACCTCAGCTAGTTAGCTCAGTTCTTGTGCCTCGTGTGATGTCATCAGCACAAATGTAAACAAAGCAGACTTCTTTACACTTGTTTCTTCATTTGCACTTTCTAAAACACTCTGGACGTTCTGAAATCCTGATGTGGAAATCCATTTCTCTTTCCCTGTCTGTGTTCTTATTGTCAGTGTACATTGATTAGTGGAACAACAACAGCAAAAAAAAAACATCACGACACTGCCTTTAACTCCATCTTTTATTCTTCTTTTGTTTCCTCACTTCGTCTTCTCACCTCTCCCATCCCTTAGTTAGATTCCACCTCCCCTTTCTCTCCTTGCGCGTTGCGACCTGTGAGGAAACATCCGTTCTCTTATTGGATTGGCTCCTTCACTTAGTGGCCCCTTCACTCGCCACCCCTTTGGCTTGTTGGGGGTAATGATGATAAAATTGGAATATCTCCGTGCTCATCAGCATGTTACCCCCCCCCATGTATATTAACACCTCAGATAGCCTCCTTTTCTAAAGGTTGTTCAAAGGAACGCATGTACCGATACACAGAGGGGACAGAGCGAGAGCCAGCTGAGAAACGGTAAAAGAAAGTGAATAAACTGGACAGGAGAGTAACAGAAGAGTGGTAAAAAGAAAGAAATTTTACTAGGATTAAAGTTGGAAGGTGCTACTTTCGGCATGACCAACAACAGAGAGGGGGGAAAAAAAGCGCATTGATGTTGCTGGTGAATTAGGATGAGAGATGTGTAATATGACTCCGTGGCATCGTTCCAGACCAGAGGTGTGTTATCGTAAGCTGTTCTCACTCCACACGCATCCACTGTACACTTGTGGTAATGTAAAACATCTCACTATCTCCTCCTCTCTTCCCGGGGCACGTATTGCCCTCCCACCTCCCCTTCACCCCTCTCTGCAGCGTTGTTTTCTGTGTGGATGTGTGTCTTTGTGTTTTTGTGTGGGAGGTACAGGACCATCCCAGGTCCCAGATCAGATCTGAAAATTGATTTGTAAATTGACTGCTTTGGACAGCTGATGGCTATAAAAGACGTCTCTTCTTCTTCTTTTTCTTTTTCTTTCATTTCCCAGGGAGTTCCTCCTTTGATGTTGGATGGTAGTCGGCGAAGCTTTGAAGCTCAACCAGAGCAGCTCACTGCACTACTCGATGCTGTGTGAGGTAAAGTTTGCTGTGTGTTTAGACAAGCATACATTACCAGGGTTATGACGGCTACATCTACCGCATGAGACAAAGATGAAATTTGGTGAAAACTAAGACTCTTGTCCAATTCGACTTGTTGAAATATTTTTCTACTTCTAGGTGGTCATGAAGCCAAAATAGCATTGAAATTGTAAAATAGAAATGAGCCAACGTATTGTAGACTCAATAATAAACTGTGAAATGTGGTATTTTGTTGAATAGAAGCTATGAAGCAGATTTAGTTTTTAGCTGTTATTGGTTAGCAACATCCTCACATTATTGATGTACCGCTTTTGTCTTGTCTATTATTTCCACTGTTTACTTTTCTTACATACAACTGCAATGATGCCAGGCAAATGACTTGAATGACTAACTCTGTCAAAACGACATGGCGACAACTCAATAACTACTTCTTTTTATACTTCAGATTAAAAGTGTCAAACTTGGACATGGAGCTTCATCCAAAAATCACTCAAGAAAAAATGTCATTTTCTTCTTTCTACCAAAACTAAACTACCACTGCTAAACTTAAACTCGTTCTAATCAGAACCTTTGATGCTTAAAAAAAACCCCAAAAAAACCCCACATGGCTGAAGTTCAATGGTACATTCTTTCTTAGCACATAATGTATCCAAGATGTATCAATGCACAAAACTAAATGTTCCTTTTAGTTTGTTCAATCAACACAACAAGGCAGCTGAAGAACGGCTTCCTGTTTTACATCGATATAAGAGTCTCAAATATTGATCTCCATGTCAGGGGCTCATAATTTTATTTTTTTTTTACATTTTTGACCTTTGTAATAAAATCTATTGTAGGAATGCCTGTAACAGTTTAACTAGCACATTTGTGACCTGTCATTTAAGCAGACTTGAGAAAATCACTTGCAGTAATGCAAAAAAAAAAAAAAAGTATCTCTCTCACACATGTATGACAGAGATATTTTTACCCACTTTAAATGTAACATATTGGACTTTTAACAAGGCAGTCACCTTTAAATTGCCCTATGAAGATAAACATCTCTAAGATGCTATTTTGCATTTCATCGGTTTCCTCTCTGCGTTCCTCCAACCAACCGTATCCTCCGACAATCTAATCCCCGGGAGAGAAAATTCTGGTCTCTTGCTTCGGATGCTTTGTGCAGGGGGAGTCGTGAGGTCAAGTACGGCTAATTTATTCACTCAGTCAGATTTCCTCTGACTCGTGGACGGCAGATGGAGAGGCCGATATGATATCGCCCATCTGAGTCACCCGGGGGAGAAAGACGAGGCTGAGGTGGAGACATCAGGGACAGATGTAGGGATGAGAGGAGAAGAGATTGACAGGAAAGATGCAAAAAGAAAGGGGGCACAGATAGCAAAAATTGGGGAAATTAAAAGTGGTTAGATGGAGAGATAGGACGATACAGCCCGCAAGAGTGAGGGGCTACGTTCGCCCCACTGAGTCAGCTGTTGAGCTGAACATTGAGTCACACAGGCTCTTATCAGATGTGTGGGTGTGGGGGCGACGAGTGGATGTGTGTGTGCGTGTGTCCCCTTATCTTAAGACAAGTGGTTCTGGTCCAATAGCATCCTGGGAGATGGTTGGTATAAGCTGCTTAAACCCAAGATCTGACATCGAGGAATGAGGGAGAATAGATAGTGGTGGAAAGATGAGAAGAGGTGATGAGGATGGAAAGAAAATGAAGAGGCGGAGGAGACGGTATGATAAGGAGGGTTGTGAGGACAAGATGAGAACGACTTGAAGGAGACGAGATGTGGGGAAAAAAAAACGTAGAGAAAGAGGTGATGTGAGAAGGGTTTGGAAAAGTTTCTTTTTTGTAAAAGAAGAAAGTGAAAGTGGGGTTTTGAAATGTTTGTGTGCCATCTTTTTAAAAAAGGAAGGATTTGTGCAATCGGATCAACGATGTCAACTTGAGGACACTTTTTTTTTTATCCCTGGGAGGTTCTTTATTTTCTCTGCTTACAGACATCAGTCTGTCTGCTGAAAATGCTTAATGCCTCTTTGAGGAATAGCATTAGGACAAGAGTGTGTCTGGGTTCATGTTATCTGGAAAACATTTTGAAAAGCAAAGGGGGTTGATTTTAGGTAGAAGGGTACCCAATTTTTGCATCTACACTTCTGAAGGTGCAAAAGCATTTTGATTTCTTTCTAATTTGACCAAATTATGTTTTACTTAATCTTCTCAGATGCTGACTGCCAGAAGATGAGGAACCAACTTTGACAATCCACAAATGTCCTCCCTTTTCGGACCATTTGACTTCAACATCACATCCCGTACCTGCAAGCGAGGGAAGATTATACTTGCTCTTACTCTGGAAGACAACCTCCAAAACTGACTGGCCCAGATACACGCAGTGGCATTTACCTGAATGATCTGAGCCAAATCATTCCCTGGTGAATTTGGCTGCTGAAACAGTAGATGATTTGAGTTTCTTGAGAGATTTTCTCCAAAGACAAAATCATTTCCGTTAACATCCTAGACTCCTGCATCCTATTAGACCCATTGCAAGGGCTACTGAGTATTGTCTTCAATTTCCCTAAGGAGGAATCCTTTCCTCCTCCTCCTGAAATCCTTACAACGTCCTTCGACCGCCCAGACATGGACCTCCACCGAGCAGCCTTCAAGATGGAGAGCTCCTCCTATCTGCCAAACCCTCTTGCTTCTCCAGCCCTCATGGTGTTGGCCTCTACTGCTGAAGCTTCCCGTGATGCTTCAATTCCGTGCCAGCAGCCTCGTCCCTTTGGCGTCCCGGTCTCTGTCGAAAAGGATGTCCATTTGCCGTTCAACAATGGTTCGTACACCTTTGCGTCAATGTATCACCGCCAAGGCGCGGTCCCGCCAGGATTTCCCAACAGGGACTTTCCTCCGTCCCTCCTCCACCTTCATCATCAGTTCGCCCCGCCCAACCTGGACTGCTCGCCCATCAGCATGCTGAACCACAGCGGTGTGGGCGCCTTCAGGCCTTTTGCCTCGCCTCCGGAAGATCGGGATGGAGCACCGGGCGGTTATCAATCTGCATTCACCCCGGCAAAGCGCCTCAAGGGCTGCCTGGATGCAGAGGCTTCACCCCACCTGCGTTACTCTGATGCCGAGGGGAAAGAGTATGACTTTGGCGGCACCCAGATCCCTCCAGGAGGCTCGCCCAGTAGCGCATTGAAAGCAGTTGAGGACAGCGGAAAAAAGATCTTCGCCGTGTCCGGCCTCCTGTCAGACCGAGAGACTTCCTCCAGCCCAGAGGACCGCATTGAACGCTGTGAGTACTTAGTTACGTTTCCCATAACACTGTATTGAGTGTGATTGCACTTTCAGCATAGCTTACAAAGGAAATAGTTTTCTTTGGTATATGCTAGCATTACCACTTTTTAAACCAGCTGTCCTTCAAACTCCCAACATGCATGGACATCTTTTTTATGGTCATTCATGGAAATCTGATCATTGTGTGTCCTTTAGCTCTTTTTAGTTTCTTTAATTTAGCCTTAAAAATGCATTGAAAATGTAACTTTTTCAACCCAAATGTCCCTCCATAGAGACCTTGGAAGTCAGGTTTGGTTAGCCCATTTGACCAACCAATCACCTTTTAACCACATTTACACATCAGTAGGCATCTTTATGTGGGCCCAGTTTCAATATCTCATTTATCAACCACAATTTCAGATAACAGCATATTTTACGTCTATTCAGTAAAAATTTGATTGGGGGAATTTGGAGCAGCATATCGAGTTGTGTTTTCTGCCAGTTTTGTCAATCACACAATTGAAGGATTTCACATGTCATATTTCTAATGATATTTTCCTCAATCATTCGACGCATTTAGAGATTTGGTCAGTCTAAGATAAAGACAGAAACTTTCCTGCATTGCTTTCTCATGAGAACAACAACTTTAATAATGTAAAAGGAAAAACAAAGTTGCTACATTTTGTGAGAAAACTCACAGAGTTGTCTTACACCAATGAACAATTCCATCTATGCTCTCTTGTCATCATCTCCCCTGGCTCTTGGTATCCTTTCAGAAGTCCACAAGCTTCACTGGTCTCATTAGCATTTACCAGTGGAACAATGCCATTTGGCCCTCACGCACTGGGAATCTGATCATTGAGTGTGCGCGTATCTATGTGTGTGTGTGTGTGACGGGTTTAGAGACTGGCCGTGCTCTTTGCCATCAGCATTCATCATCGCTTTGCACTGGCAGCCACATTGCCAAAAGATTTACCCACACACCCTTACACTTGGCAGGCTGTGTTTGCGTGTGTGTGTATGTGTGGGAGTGTGTGGCCGCAGGGTTGTCAAAGCTCCAAGCACAAACACACAAACACTCGAGCAGAGACACAAACAGCTTTTTAGCATGACCGGCGACATCTCCTACACATGTCAACAAGCTGCGTCGGATCCTGGTGGCAAATTGGGAGATGTGCAGACGTAGATCTGGGCTCACGCCGTTTAATTAGGGTGGTCCGTATTTTTCTGCATTCCAGATTAAAAGCTGTAACAGACTTTCCGCCCGTCCTCTTATCAATACATCAATCTTCCCTCTTCTCACACTCTCTCTCTCTCTCTCACGTCTTTGGATTTGTGAGTGGGTGATTCGTCCTTGATGGAACAGATGAGAGACAGAGGCGACGACCTGAGACTGATCCGATAAAAAAAAATTAAATAAATTAAAAAAAAAGACCACCGCAGGAGAGACGGGAGAGGGTGAGAAAGAGGAATAAAGGAAGAAAAGTAGAGGCGGGAAATTAAAGAAAACGAGAACCAGTGGCCGGCGGCAGTGGGAGGCTGGCAGTTGAGAAGGAGACTAAAGATTACGTACATGGGTGTGATTTCAAGAGACGAGATCAAGCACGAGGGACAGAGTCAAATCAAATGGAATGTCTTTAGATATTTTCGAATTTGTACCTAGCCAGGTTAACGTTTAGCAAAAGCAGCCTCCACCTCAGCCGGAGGCTTTAAAGACATTTCAAGGTGTAGAGGAGCTGCTTACAGCACAGAGTTATGGGTTCTCCTTCACTGAGCTTGGCTATCCAGAGGAGCCGTAACGAACAAACAACTCTTTGGGACATTCCCATGAGGGTAATGCTTTTGCTGTTTCACACACACACACACACGCACACCCCCCTACACACGCACGTAGCTAGCTGGCAGCTTCACACAGTAACCTATTTTGGACTGCCATACTGATTAGGAGCTTTATTATGCTTGGGATCATAAAGTATCATTACTAACTGTGGTCACAGAGCAGTAACGTCTTTTGAGTCTTTATGTAGAAGGTTCACAAGCAGTTTAAAATATCACATCAATGTTTGCACCATTTCACTACTTTGGGGGTTATTAGCATCTTTTTTTCTCAACTTCACAAAACACGTTTTATTGAGAGACCTCACGGATACGTTATAGTGCAGCAAAGACGTTGAAGATAACAGGGAACGTATTGTCCCGGTGCGCTGAGGTATCTCGAGGTAACTTTTCAGAGCTGATAAAATTTGTAATCATTGGATTTAATTTACAATTGCTAATAAAGTGCAGATATCTCTTGTCCACGTGAAATTAATTACATGTGGCTTTATGGACGCGTTAAGCAACGAGAAGCAAAAATATTTCCAGGTTTTGCTGTTGATTAAGTCGGATTTGTTTGAGTGTTTGAGCAACACATGGACAGTAGCAACTACGTACTGTGCTCTACGTACAGACATGTTAAAAAAGTTTGTACTCATTGAACATTTAAATATTTTGTCATGTCACAACCACAAATTGTAACAAGCACTTTATTGGGTTGTAATATGCTAGACCAACAGCAAATGGTGCATAATAGAAAAATGGAGGACAAGGATTGTTTTCTTTTCTTTCTACAAATGGAAATCTTAAAAGCGGTTCATGCGTTTGCCGTGTGCAGCCAATGCTTAGCATGAATATCTTCAGTAACTGCAGGTTTTTCTGGGTATCTTTTCTGTCATTTTGCACATCTTGAGACTAAGATTTTTGCCCAATCTAATAGTTCAAGTGTCAGCCTGACTGGATTGAGAGCGCCGGTCAACTTTCAAGTCTTGTCAAAGGTTTTGATCTTGACTTTGACTGTTCCATTCTAACAAGGGCATATATTTTGATTTAAACCATTCAGTCGTAGCTTCGCTCAATGTTTAAGTTCACAATCTTCCTACTGGAAGGTGACCGCCTGGTATTACGGAGGGGTTAATTTGGAACGATGAGTAAATTATCCTGCTTTCTTTATAGTGTGGTATGGTGCACCCTATGCGTAGGGTTTTATTTGGGGGTATCATAATAAAATGGCCTGAATATAATTGCATGCCACACTGTTATATAAAAAATATATCAATTTCCTTCCACTTCACCATTTTCCACCACTTAGTTTTGATCTATTGAAAGAAAAAAAAAAAAGTTGCAGTTTGTGTTTGTAAGTTGACCAAACGCATAGGAACCTTTTTGAGAGCCACTTCATACATTATCTCTTTATTTCCCAAGCTGATTTCTGTCATTTTAAGTACATAAATTTTAACAGAAGAATATAATCAATGGATTTAAGCAGCTTAAACCAACACACAAGATTTTTCCATCTGCTGTCCAAAAAGATGATGTTAGCAGAAAACTTGCGCTCCAACAAAACAGAAGTGGAATATTTGCTGGCAGTGTCATTCTGGCATATTTTTTTACACGTGTAGGGAATGCTTAATATATATATGTGTGTAATATATATGTGTATATATATATATACACATATATATATATATATATATGTGTATATATATATATATGCTGTTATGTCCAGCACATAACAGCAGGGTGCAAGATGCTGGCAGGGAAAGCGTACATGGAACGACATAACCAAGTGGCGGCCATAGT
>CAEGAE010091569.1:0-33169 GCA_903067095.1 Girardinus metallicus | reverse complement strand
TATATATAATGAAATAATAAAAAAAATACTTTTGGCGCTTTGTCCTAAGATGATCAACAATAGTGAGAGAATGGGAGGAACACTTTAACCTTGCCCTATATTGATATGCTGCACAATACAAGGGCGTGCCTTGTGGCAAAGTCAACTAGTGTCTCAGTAGGCGGCTCATTATCCAGCTCCAATCCTGACAGGAAAGGTGAAAAAACTCTTTTATCTGCCGTCTCAAATTGCTCAGTGGGACATTTTTTTATGCAGATCAGTGGCAGGTTTGTTATGTGAGCAGGAAAGATAGCACGGATGCAAACAGGTCAGGGGTTTGTGTGCAACATGACAATTACAGGACCACACAGGAGAAGTCATGGTAATGCAGCTATATTTAGAGGCCTCTCACATGTCCCTGCATTTTTCAAGGTTCTGGAGCATCACCTGACACTGAGAGTCACGTCTCGGGTATTAGTGTGTCGTTTGTTCAGGCATGAGGCATGTCTGTAAATATATACATCCTCAAAGTTGTTGAGTGAGACAGTCACAGGTAAAAGGTCTAAAAAAAGATAATGTAATACCCCATCTGAGGTGTAGACAGACTTTATAGTTCCACTTGTGGAAGATGCATTTAGTGCCTGGGTTTCTCTGTTCCATATATTATTCATCGGTGTGTGCTTTGAGTGGTACAGAGGGGCTTTTAAATAGCTCAGGCATGTGCTCTTTGTAAAACCGGAAAGCAGAAGGCTACTCGACTACATTATTTTAAAGGAAATAGAATTACATAAATTCATCTACATAATTCATCAATCGTAAATCTTATTTGAGACCCATAATTAATAACAAGGGGATTTTTGATCAAACTTCAAATACTCAAAAACTCCTTGCATCAGCAAGCATTCTTAAAAGTACGCACTGCCGACAGGAATATCTGGTGAAAAAACACCAACGAAAACAAAAGCGGCCTAAACCTTTCACTGAGGATTCAGAAAAGAAAACCTTTATTACATCTCCATTATTTATTTACAATCACTGTTCCCCAACAGACATTCCTCCAGTTCTCCAGAGGAGGCCCAGAAATAAGCACACAACAGGATGGGGTGGAGGTTTCTCAGGGGAAAGGCGAGGTCATGGAAATAAAAAAACAAACCCACATCACTTTATCACAGTAACTGTGGCAGCCCAGTGTTTTTTGAGATAATCGAGTTGTTTGGGTGTTTTTCACGCTCAGCAGTGATTCCTGCACTTTTGGAACATTTATGAAATGCTCGGCATGTGTGGAATGAGAAAGATGAAGCGAATATGACGCAGAAGCACAAGCATAATATGAGGATGATTTGAAGAAATCAAGCTGCCTGTTTGACCCTTTGTTTCACTAAACCACATGATCAAACAGTGAGTTTTGTTTTGGAGAGACAGCATGTTTGTATGGTCTAAAATATTTTTCAGCAATTTTTCACAATAATAAAGCGTGACTAACAAAATTGTGGTCATGAAAATTATTCTATTCATCTATTTTCTGCAGTCGCTTGTCCTGTTCAGAGTTCAGAGTTGTGAGAGAGCCGGAGCAGTTAATGGTCAAAAGGCGACTTAAACCCTTAATGGATCTTGATGGGATCATTGAACCAGACTTACTCCTGAAGTCACTTGAGAATCACTAGTTAACCTAACAAGTGTTTTGAACTTGTTCCTTACTGTTTAAGAAATATCAGTAAGGAAATATAAGGTCAATATTTTTGCCAGAGAAAACCACATTTGTGTTGGAGGAACATAAAAACTCATCAAAGACTCAAACCATCTGAGATTTAAAACCCAGACATTCTGGCTATGTGCCAACTACCATGGAGCCAAAAACAGACAAACTCAGTTCAAATTGTAAAAGCTGCTGCCATAATGCTTCTTATCCTGCTACAGATGATGGCATATCCAAAAATATAACCTTACTTGCCTCTAAACTTGAATAATAAAGCACAATTTCTGAAACATCAAGACTTGTCATACTTTTGGCAGGTCTATGAAGTATGTGATCTGTTCCTGTTTTGTAGATTGCATGTGTAAGTAAATCAAGGCTGTTGAGTGTAAGTTATTTTTGCTGGAAAATCACTGTTTTACTCCAACACTTAATGATCACCTGACCAACTGGGGATTAAAGTCCAACGGCTCAACACACAATCGCTCTGCTCCAAGTGGTCAGATAATTATTAGCTGATGTTTTCAGAAAATAGGTCAGACTGGTCCACTTGTTGGGGCCACTTCAAGCATTCAGCATTCAGAGGTGAGTGAACTTTCATCAGGGGAGAGAACTGATAAAAGTTCTACTTTATTTTTGATACGTTTAAGAGAAATTATTCATCTTTGTTTAAGAAATATCAGTAAGGAAATATAAGGTCAATATTTCTGTCTGGAAGACAAAAGCCTATTTAGAGATGCTTATAGATCTCTTATACAGACCAGATAGAACATATGTGAATGCATAGAACCTTCAAGAACATTCAGCCAATAGGAATAGTAACTTAAAAAAAACGTGTATGAATAAAAGTCACTGCCACCCTGGTTCATTTTAGGAATGTCTTTTCTGCAGTCTAGCTATAAATCAAAAATGAAACCAGATGAATTTGGAACCATGCTCCATGAACTGATATAATTCAAACAAAACTTCTTGATTGTAATGTCCAAAAAGTATTGCATGTTTCAAGAAAAAAGGTTGTATATATATCCATGCACAAAACATATCCATCTGTACAGTAAGAGTTTGATTATGCAACTGGTTTATGTTGCAGCCAGTAACAAAAAGTTTTTTAGTAAAGGAAAGAATAGATTCAGTGAAATACCAACTATTTTAGTGAAAACACAAAGCGCAGTAAAGGAAAAGACATAGATGTATGTCTACAGTATAATGATGATGTTGAGCCATCCTGAAAATCCACAAATGACCTGCGGAGATCCAAGTTAAGCATCATTAAAAAACTCTGGTTAAAAGAGTAGGTCAAGTTAGAAAGTCAAAGAAAGAGAACTACATGCCTTTGACAGGATTTCCAAAGTAGTTAGACCTCCTAAGCTTTTGTGATATTACAACCACAAAAATTATTTCTTGCAGATAAAAAATTGAAAAAAATATGATGTTTGTTTGTAGTCTGTTGTGGCATTTAAGAGGTTTTCTTCTAGGATTGGCTAGTATTTAGATCAATGTTTCTTCCAATAAAGTCTCACCAACAACTCTTGAAGAAAAGCCTCTTTACAGCAAGATGGTGCCACCACCACGTTTTATGGTTGAAATGGTCAGCCATTTCAACCATGGTTGATGGAAGGTGTTAGTTTTCTGCCACATAGCTTTACATGTAGGCCACAAGACCTTCTTGCACAACATGACTCGCTGCAAACTAAAAATGAGACTTCTGGTTTTGGTGAACAATTAATTCTTCTTTTCATTGTTCCATGAAAGCCAGATTTGAATTAAAGAGTGATTGGTGAGAGGGTCAAAACTTTTGGTATTGTTTTAAAGCCTACCCCAGATTTAAGCTTCTTATCCACTTTCTCCCTGACCTATATTCTTCATAATGCTGGTTGTTCAATAATGCTCTATACCAATCCTTCAAAGCCTTCATATACAGGTGACTTCTGGAGAAAACTGGTTGCGCTGGATTTTATTTCAGGGTGTCAGACTGAACATAAAGATTCATCACACATTTTCGATATTTATTAGTAAAATATATTCCTTTCACTCCACAATTATGCACTATCTTGTGTTGGGCTATCAAATAAAAGCCCATTAAATGCATTGGAGTCTTCTGCTGCAAGATGACAAAATGTTCAAAAGTGAAAAACATTTGATAACAACAAGAACACTGATGTTCTTTTATTCCAAAACTTTAAAATAACTTTGCACTCACTCCCCGCTGCAAGTCAAGCAATCACTTCGGTGCTCTCAGGACTTACAGTAAAGGGTTAACCCTGCTTTTGTATGCATTCCACACACAGAGCTGAAGGCTGGCATAAAAGGTCTTTGTGCATCCAGTAGATCTCTGAGAGATTTCTAGACGCCTGCTACTGGAAGAAGATATTCTTGTCAGACCGATTTGAACAGTTAGAGCCCAGAGCAGCCTGCCTCTGTAGGAAACGTTTCTGAGGTTACAGTTGCCGAGCTGATGGGTGTAAACACAGTGGCAGATGGTGAGCGACCAAGGCCTGCACAGCAAGAGGGGTACCGCACAGGGGGAAATCTTGGCTCCCTCTTGCCACATTGAGCTCTCTTGTGGTGCGCAAGTCTCTATTAGAAAGAGAGTCAAAACTGAACTGGAAAAACTAAATGTCAGGCTCTCCAAGCACAGAGTTGTCAACGTATATAGTGAAGCTAACTTAATAGTTGAGTAGGAAATAGCACTAATTGCCATTGTTTTGAGTATTTATTTAGTTCTGAGCTCAGATGGGTAAAAACAAGAAGACTGTATGCATCCTACTAATAAAGCTGGTCCAGACTGATGAACCGACTGTGACAGTACGCAGGGGGAGAAGAGAAGATTTGTAGCTTAGAACGGATGGATCAGTCATGACTTAGAGAGCTCATTACACTGGAAAACATAAGTCTTCAGATGTAGCAGGGCTTTCATTGTCTGTACAATGCTTTTTTTTCCTAAGGAAAAAAAGTTCAAAGCACAGCTAGGTATCGCCTAGAACAATTCATGGCTGCAGCCTTTATTAGTATTGACTTGTGTTAAACAGACCTGCTCTGCAGCTCTGGGAAGAAGAGAGATCTCAGCATGGAATTTTATATTTCTACCTTTCCTTGTATGCTTCTTTTATGATTTATTTTGTTTGGGTTTTGTCTCCCCTCTGCCAGCACATCACCTATATAGAGATTAATGACTTCCTCTCTGTCCCACATAGCCTCAACAACGGGGTGCGGCAAGAGGCCCACTATACCATAGCAACATGCGGGTCCCACCCACCACTGAGCAGATTGTTACTCAGGGAATCCCCTACAGGATGGACCCAGCCCAGGTTTATATTGTCTACTCTTAACAGACAAACACAGACACGTACCTGTAACACAGAGAATTTAAAAGGCAGAAACAGGCCACCTGGTAAGACAGACATCTGATCTTAGTGTGTTTCAGATCAAATGAGAAGGAACATCTAAACACAGATACAGAGCTTTGCAAATTTATTCATACCCTTTGAAGATTTCCACACTTTGTTGCATTGCAACCAAAGACTTGAATGTATTGTATTTTATGAGAAACACCAACTTCAAGAAATGTGAAGTGGCAGGAAAACGTTTCATGGTTCTCAAATTTTTTTTTACAAATAGAAATCTAAAAAGTGTTGCATACATCTAGTCTCATACCTCTTACTAAAATCCAGAGCAAACAGCTACCTTTCAAAGTCGCCTGATTGGTAAAAAAAAATCCACCAGAATGAAATTTAATCTCAATCTACACACGAAGGGACTATTTGCAGTTTGGCACAAGCTATGAATGGAACACAGGAAGCATTTGGAAGATGTTCTATTCAGATGATCCTCTTTGGCAAACCTGGCAGATACCTCAAAAGACCTGTAACCACTACAGCAAAATGTGGTTTTATAAATTAATGACTCAGGGGACTGAATACAGATGCATGTCATATTTTTCAGTTGTGTATTTGTAAAAAAATTTAATACTATGTATTTTTTTTTTCTTCAACTTCACAATTACACCCTTCTTTTTTGTTAGCCTACCACATTAAAATGCATTGTTGCAATGTATCAAAATGTTTGGAAGTATGAACGTTTTTGCAAGGGACTGGATCTTAACATGTAATAATAAAACAATTAGAATATCACCACAATATTTAGAATAATTAATTACCTAAATATCAATGCAAAATTTTATTGTGATAGAAGTCTCATTTAAACTCATAAATGCGCCTCCCCTGCAGATTGATTGACCATGGTCAGTGTCTACCATTTTACATCGATTGTCATTTTTCACAAGTAGACCAAAAGACACTTGCATCTTAGAGCGTAGCAAAATACAACAGAAAAAAATGTCATAACATCAGCACTGAGCAATTTCCCATCAGGAACTAAACACATTTTCTTAATCTGAGCTCCTTACAGTTAACTGTTGTGAAACTGCTGTTTTTCTCTTAAGGCTCATTTTGGCACATAGTAGTGTGTGTGTGTGTACGTGCGTGTCTGCAGGCATGCGTGTGCACACACGTGCCCCTGCAGCCAGTCAAACGTCTCAGGTCAGGCATGTAATTTCTGGACTCGGACGCCGTCTTCGGCTGCTTTGTTCAATCACTCTGTATTTACTGCCTCTAAATAAACACAGGTGTGCAGCCTGAGCTCAAATTGGAACATGCAATTTCCCTCCAACCAATTTTAACTAAATATTTGGGACAAAGAAAGGGACCTTGTTTCAAATTCTGGGGTGTGGGAGGTAATCAGGGC
The DNA here is from genome assembly GCA_903067095.1 of Girardinus metallicus. Classification (NCBI taxonomy): domain Eukaryota; kingdom Metazoa; phylum Chordata; class Actinopteri; order Cyprinodontiformes; family Poeciliidae; genus Girardinus; species Girardinus metallicus. Next base: position 26,754 of record CAEGAE010091569.1, on the reverse strand, counting down.
AGAATGGGAGCAATTTCGCCCTCAACAAGGTTCAACAAATAGAGTGAGTGCTTGTCACTTCTAAGGGACACGTTTTAGTTCAATGAAAGGTACATCTGACTCACCCCTGTGTGCAGATTTAACAACGATTAGTGGGCATTTCCATTTTTGATGCAGCTTTTCAAAACAACAAGAAACACTAAGCTGTTGAATGCGTTTTCAACACCACTTTTGTATTTTAAAATGCCGTAATGTGTTGATTGGTCTCACACCTTTATTAGTGGAAGATGGCAAAGACAACATTCACATTTTCTACACAGTAGCACACCAGACTGAATGTGACTATAAGTACAACCTGTCTAAACAGGCATTTAACCATGTTTACTGAATGTCTTCATTGTTTGGAATATATATAAACTCTTTATACAGAGCACAAACACACAAGTGCAAGGTTCACCTGGCAGATGGTGGATTAAACTGACCTATGTGTACCTCAGCACCGAGTGATACTCCTCACAATTAGGTCATCTCCCCCCAGCAAAACCCCAACATCAGATTAAACATAAGCACATCGGCTCCAACACAAATGCTAGATTATTTTCTCACAGTGGAAGCCATTGTTCTGCCCACATCGTAAGGAGGCTGAGGTCACATCCTTTTTCCTCTGAGGGTGTTCAGGCATATCCTACCGTGAAAAAACTTCATCATGTTGCCTGTTTATACAGCTGATTTTATAACTCAACACAACAAACACACAAAGAAAAGCATGTGGTTTGAGTTTTATGTAAAAAAAAACAAACAAAAAAAAACTAGAAAAGTAATTTATGATTATCCCTCTGAGATCTCTGAGAGACCTTATTGGTCTCTCAGAGATCTATTGGACTGGGCCCAATATATTATTTATCTTATATATTTCTAAATCACTTAATACAAAATGCTTGTATGGCTTCGTTAGAATAAGTGTAAGCTATTATTATGAGATGCAGAGATAAAGTGACTTAAGCCTGACACTCGTGTCAATTTGAGACTTTTATTTTGAAGTAAGAAAGGAAGTAGTTCTTTGTTGTTCCGCTGTGTTGACAGTTAAAACAACACTAAATTATAGTAATGTTCATAACTTATGAAAATCAATCAATAATTTCACTTAATCTTTACCCAACTTTAACAAAATATCCACTCCAGGTATAAGAACCATCAACACTGTTGAATGTAGACATGGCTGATTAACCTCTTCCTGGTGTCTGCAGCGCGCGCCTTCTGAATTTTTATGTTTTGAGGTTCAGGGTCACCACCTGAGGAATTAAGATAATGCTTTGGATAAATAAATGGTCCTACATGGCAATTTAAAGTAACCAGTATCTTAACAGGAGCTATGTATGTTTTAAGTACATCTAATGTGTGTGTTCGTTAGAGTTGAATTGTAAAAAAAAAAAAATCTGTCACAAAATGGCAGCATTTTGGGTGCCCAGATTTACAGAAAAGATGTAAATATAAGCTCTGACAGAAAATATTACCAAACACTGCTGCAGCTTATCAATGCTGAAGTTACCATCCTATTTGTAGCTTTCTATTGGTGATAAATAAATTTACTATTTAACAGTTTTTAAGAAGTGTGGAACAAATTTAATCCTATCTTGTTCAAATCTTAAGCACTAAAATCTAAAGTACTACGACTGATTCCACTGGATTGCTTTATATAGCACAGAGCAAAAAATTTACTGATTTTGTAAAAATGAAAATAGAAATAGCATTTTCTCTAGCATTAGGATCCCATTGGAATGAGACAGCATGAAAACAAAGGATGTCCCCAATTATGATTTTTGGACTCAAAGTCATTTAAGACTAGGGGTTAACCGATGCCAAGTTCCAGTCTTTAGTGCAACACAGAAGCCTTGAAATACGAATCTGTAATGGGCAAAGTAACACAGGGACTTCTTACATTCAAAATTATAACAAGCAAGCAAAAAATCAGTAAATAAATAAAAGATGGAGCCAGAGTTATTATAGGACATGTTATAACCAAAACAAACACCTCAGGGAATTCCCAGCATTCAAATGAATACAAATCCACATCAGCGTTGATCTATCTAGGATGTCAAATCTAGCTTCAGTTGAACATAGTTAAGGTCCGTTTGTTTGATTTCCCAAGAGTAGAATAAAACCTTTCAAACCGACCTTAACTCCAAACATGTGCCATAATAACAATCCCTAAATAATCCTGTGGATTAAAGGATGCTATTTTCTTTCCCACCCCAGCTGATGCAGACACAGTCATCTCCACCCAGCTGTAAAACACAGACTATGATGACCTACATTATTGTACAGTGGGCACACACTCCAGGGATAGTAGGCAGGCATCTATGCAGCTCTAGGCTTTAAGACACAGGTCTAAAAAAAAAAAAAAAGAAAAAAAGAAAAGAACACCTCGATGCACAACAGAGGACTGCATGTTAAACACAGTGGCTGCAGATTAGCTCTCTGTTCCTGCAGGGCCCTCCCTCTACTGCCTGCCTTTGATATTTGGCAAACCTGTCACCTCCAGGGGCAAGACAGACACAAGGGGAATGTTAAACGGTCCTATCCTTTGAGATGAAACGTTCGATATGAATCATTGATGCTGCTCATCTTCAAATTCTCTTTCTCTTGCTCTCTCTCTCTCACATACACACATGCACATGTATATGTATATATATCCCACTTACCGTAGCTTCCAGCTATTATGGCCATGCAGCACAAATCTTATGTTCTTATAATGAGAAACTCCACTAATTAAAGGCTAATTCATTGCAGTTTGGTTTAATGGCAATGTAGAAGTTGCATATTCTGCACTTTTCACACAGAAACAGCAGGGCAGTTTGCAAAACATTTTCCTCAAACATGATGTTGTACAGTTCCAACAGGTTTCTCTCTGAGTGTGTGCATCTACGCGGGAAGGTCAACGATTATAAGGTTCATGTGCCCTTTAGTGGTGCTTCGACAACCTAACGCCGTCAGTGATGCCCAGAGGCTTTAACACATTAACCAGAAGCTCACGGTGTGCTGACATGTGTCTGGTGTTCTTCACCCTGCAGGAAAACACATTCTAATGCAATACATGGCAGCATGCAAAGGCAGAAATGAGGTGTTACATGTGCTGAACCACCTGCTCCTGATGGCCAAAGTGTTTTCTTAAAGAAACTTTTTTAAACCTACTTGTTTTTTGTGAAAAACAGAGTTCTACCATCCTGCTGCTCTATAAAAGGTGGTCTGGGGTGGGCATTGAAAATGGGCCAGCTTTGAAGGAACAAATGCAAAAAGAGGAGATAAGTAAGTCATCTTTAAGGTTCAATTCTGAACAAAAATCATTCATATAAGCAATTACTCCCTGTGTTTGGCTGGGATACTGAGAACAATCGGGCTGCATAGTGGCGCAGTTGGTAGAGCTGTTGCCTTGCAGCAAGAAGGTTCTAGGTTCGATTCCCGGCCCGGGGTCTTTCTGCATGGAGTTTGCATGTTCTCCCCGTGGGTTCTCTCCGGGTACTCCGGCTTCCTCCCACAGTCCAAAAACATGACTGTCAGGTTAATTGGCCTCTCCAATGTCTCTGTGTTGCCCTGCGACAGACTGGTGACCTGTCCAGGGTGTACCCCGCCTCTCACCCAGAACGCTTGATGGAGATAGGCACCAGCACCTCAAGACCCCATTAACGGACAAGGGTGAACAGAAAATGGATGGATGGACTGAGAGCAATCCTGCTGCTTCCATCCCTTCCCAGTCAACCTTTTCCAGTTGATGAGGTTGTTAAATCCTGTACTATTTATACAAAACCTTGAACGGCATTCAGTGATTTTATTACCTAGTGCCTTAACCAATATAACTTGCTTATTTGTAGGAAGTCAACAAGCCAGTCCTACCCTCATCAGAGATGTACAACAAAGGATCCATTTGTAGACCATAACTTTTTTTATTATTATTGTTTGTACCGGTTGCCACTTGATGCTGTTTTGTAGAAATTTGCTTAATTTTTGAATGCAGATGCTTCTGTTTGGAATAAGGTCATCCTCTGTTTCTCAATGACAAATGATAAAAAATGTTGCCACTCAATGTTTAATATTGGCACAAGCAACCATAAGCACATTTGTACAATCGTGCTTATTTTCACTGGCTTCTATCTTATTTCAAAATTAATTGAAGGATTTGCTTCTATTTGTCTTTTAACAGGTGAGCTTCATCTCATCTGCCTAAGCCACTGCCCTCTCTCATGCACCATCTCGCACTGCCAGACCAGATGGCTGTACATGTTCCAATGAGTCGCTAGTCATTTCACTTCTTCACCATTTTGTCGGTTGTTATGTTTGGTTTGGTTGAACACCACTTTTAGCATTCTTCTTTTCACGTAAGTATCGGTTTGTAAGGCCGTTACAGTGAAGCTCTTCTTTCAAAATAAAAATGTTATGTTAGACATACAGGACAGTCAAACTCGTTCAATTCTAAACCAGCTTTTACTTCCCCAAATTTTCATTTAGACCTTCTCTTCTTCTCCTTCGTCTTCTTCCTGACAGCTGTCCGTCTACAACTGGCTGTTGAGTTTAAAGGGAGGGACTTATCGCAGAGCGTGGGGAGGTGTGACCTAACCATTAATTCTTATTGGACGCGAAGGCTTTAACTGCCAACGTGGTCATCCAATCAGCAGTTCATACAGAAAAGGCCGCGCTCGCGTTGAGGTGCGTCACATGCACATCTTTGAGGATGATTTTATTAATGACCGATCTCACGTGTACTTTCGGTTCTGAGCCGTAAATAGAGCCACGGAGCGCCCGCTGTGATCTCAGCCAGTGCCCGGTTTCAAACCCACGCACGCAGACCTAAGAGAGGACTTTTGCGCCTCCGTTGCAACAAATCTGCAAAGCGCTTAAGAGGTTGAATCAGACCTACCCATCCCCCGTTATCTTGTATCCAGCTGTCAAGGGGTCCATTTAAATATTCCGTCATCCACTCCGCGATGTTGTCCACCTGCGATGTCATCTCCTCTTTGGACGCGCACTCCACGCATACCGTGCTTCCGAACTCGAAGAAAGCGATAATCCGACCCCAGTTCACGCCGTCCCGGAACAGTTCGTTTATGACCTCGGCGAACCTCGTCCTCGCCGTGTCTCTGGTGAGGTACAGCTGCTGCGACATCTCCACGAAGTCCAACTGGTACAGTTTCTCGAGTTCGTCCCCGGCGTCGCGCAGGACCCGGTGAATGTCTGCGTACGGGTCGGACTGCGAGATCCGCCTGCAGAGGCGGTGGGTGTCGCTGTCGGGCCCCGGTCCTGCGTCGCGGCAGCGCCGTACCAAAGTCGGTGAATGGTCACCTAAACCTCCGTTATTAGCAGCGTCGTCGTCCGGGACTCCGTTAAATCCCCACACGTATCCCCGTTTGGAGAGTTTATGGCAGATGTAGTTTTCCACAATATTGCGATTGTAGTCGTTCGCCATCCCTAAACGTGACACTTAGTGTAAATCAGAGCGAGCCCTAAATAGAATTCATTCTGATCGAAAATGTGCGGTGCTGTAGTACCCCACTGCAAAGCCTCGTCTAAATCTGGGTTTATGTCGAGATCTAAGCAACGCAATTAATTATTCCACTCCACAGACGAAAAATATTTAATAAACTCAGAAAATCAATTTGAGACAAAAAAAAATATATATATATATATTATTATTTGGATCTCAAAAAATCCCCGGTTCCGTTTGAGCAGGAGTCTTCTTTTCCCGAATCCTTGCAGGGACACTGCTGGGGAGAGATCCAATATGCGGAAGAGCTTGGAGTAGTTTGCTTGCTCCTGTGCACATCCCCCAGGAGTAGATGAGCAGCGATTAGAAAAATATATGAATGAAAGTCAAAGTTGTGCGCGCCTGAAGGAGGATCCACGGCGGCTCAACGGATATTAACCCCGCTACAAGGCGAGCAGACGCGGGGCTGTGAGTCAGACAAGGTCGGACTGGGTCCTCTTCAGCGATCACTCCACATATCAGCAGCAGCTCCAGCCCACCACCAGTGGGCCGCTCTCTCTCACTGACGTCAGCTCAGAGTCTCCGACGTTGAGGGGGGGAAAACCCTTTTTTTGTAGCCAGTATTTGTAAAAGTATTGCACTATAAATGTAAATGCTAATAAAAGCCAAGTTTCCGTAAGAACACGTTCCTTTCATTTTTAAAATTGTGCATGAGAAAACGGCTCGGCTTTCTTTTCATCAAGTCTGTTCTCCCCCTTGTGGTTGAAAGAATTTAGTAAACATTTGGCCCCATATACGCTTACAAGAATGTTGAACTTTTGCACTTCTAGGCACGGTACGAGCTTAAAATCTTTATTATTGCAGTTTTATGTACTTAACCACCACTTAAGTAGTGCAGACAGAGTATAAAAGTGGAGTAAAAGGATAATAAGAAGAAAATGTAAAATCTGGATATTGAATCGTTCATTTGTATACAACTCATTTTATACTGAAACACCTAAATTAGAGCAACCAATCAACTTCAGAAGTCAACTATTCTAAATAAAGTTGATCTATGTGTCCTTTAAAAAAAAAATAAAACAGATAGGTGAAGACCTGAGGTTTTACTTTTATTTTTTTTGGACAACATTGGTGATGATGACCGGGAAACACACCAGAAATATCAACTATAATAGCTGTTTAAAAGTGTAGCTGCTATTCTGTCACAATGAATTGCTACTCTTGGGAACCATTTACCAAGAGTAGCTTAGTATCAATCCATCTGAAAATGGTACAAATTACGGGACAACCGTGAGCTTAAAGAGACATGATTGTCAACCTAAGCTTACAGCATGGGCTCATGGTAACTTTAGAGGAGCTGCAGAGATGTACAGCCCAGGTGGGAGAATCGTTTGATAGAGACAAGACATTGACTCTAAAAAGAAAAATATCCTTCATTTAAGACAAGAGACTGCTGCAGCTGGAAAACTCATAAAAAAAAAAAATCATATTTGCAATTTCTAGTTAGATGAGACCAAAAATCTACTTTACGGCCTACATGAAAACCTCTGTGTGGCAGAAAGCTAACACTGCACATTACCCTGAACACACCTTCTCCCATGGTGAAATATGGTGGTTGAGGTGTCGTGTTGTGGCAAAGCTTTTCTTCAGAATGGACATTGAAGCTGGTGAGAGAGAATGAGGAAATGGTTGCTGCTATGGACAGTAATGGCAGAAAACCTGCAAGGCATTATAAAAGATGAGACCAGAGCAGAAGTTTACCTCCCAACAGGACAGTGCACCTAATACTACAGCCAGAGATAGTTCAGATAAAAACATTTTCATATGTTAGAATGGTCTAGTCAAAGTCCAGACCCAATTTCAATTAATATTTTGTGGCAAGACCTTAACACTTCTGTTTAGAAATGTTTCTCATCCAATTTATTTGAGCTATAAATAACTTGCAAAGAGGAATAGGCAAAACATTCTACTATATTATTTAGATTTTTTTTTTAAATCATCTTTAATGTTACTTCCACTTCACCAATATGCCCTGCTTTTGTTCCAAGAGGTATTTCAACTTTTGCAAGGCACTGTACCATGTACAATCTCTTAATCCCACATAGATCTACTCCAGCACTACTACTAAAGTCTTACTACAATACTCGGAACAAGAAGTAAAACTAAAACACTTAGGCAATTAGTTATTCTTTCAATACAATTATTTATTTTATCATGTAAGAAAATAAGACATAAGAACGTTCCACTTTTGAAAACTTCTTTCAATGGCACACAAGGTGAAGGTGTTAAATCATTTTGGCAGAAACAAAAAAAAAAAAAAAAAGAGCAAAACACAAGAGTGTGCAGAATGACTTTCATGTTCAATATTCTTAAACTGATTAGGAACATACTGATAACACTATTGAGGAGCTGGGGAGACTAAAGCTTCAGTTTTCACTGATGTTCAAACATACTGTAAGCATAGGCTTTATTTGCATAGCTTAAAGGTGTTCAAACAAAACTGCTTCTACATAAGCTACATGTTTCACTATATATTGCTACCTCGAGGCGGGGAGAACTTTATAAAGCAAATACATGCAGGGTAATTAAATGATCTCCAGGTGTAGGGCAGAATGCCTTTAAACCAATATCAAATGAGAACATCATCAAACAAGAGTCATCCATTCCCACGTTCATATCTTGGATTGAATAAGGCTTTTTTTCATCATGAAAAGAATAGAAACTCATAAAATACAGAGGAAAAAATTTAATTTTGCAGGCAACAACAAAAAAAATTATTTGTGGATTAAGTCACACTGTTAGATCTGTCCTACTCATAGCTTCTGACTTATTAGCCGTCACCTCTTAAGGCTCAGAATGACTCAAGTAGCCCTACTTCACGGTTTCTACAACCGACGATCAACAGAGCAGCAACATAGATTTAACATCTTTTGGCATTCAAATGTTGGATCTAAAAATAGTAATAATCCAAAAGCCTGATTTGAATGTTGGCATGAAGGTACATTCGTTGTAAAATGGGCTAAAGGAAGACTGTGAGAGTCTATGATGCATTTCTTAAGTCTCTGTAGCTTGAAAGAGTAGGAAAAATAGAAGTTTATTCAAGATTTGACAGAAACCAGATGGAAATTTAGAACCAACTGTGGAGCTACTGGTCCAAACTCACAGGGACGCTGCCTGTCTGAGTGATATTTTGGACTTTGTGTAAAAACAAATCTCTTTGCTGTCAGTGGACCTAAAGAGACAGGACTCGAACCAGCGAGTCATGTCTTGACCTGACTCAACAACCCAACAGGCAGCGGATCCCGACAGGATCCAAACTCGGATGCATCGACACACATAAAAATAATAATAAATCAGAGTCGGGGTGCAGTGTATGAGCTTGTGCAGGTGAAAAGTGAAATCACGTGCTGGCTTTTCTTCCTTCGCCCTACCTACGACTTCATGGCTTCAACTCGCAAAAAGAAAAATGCTTCTTTTCTAAGCTGGAATGATGAAGAAAAGATTTAGTGTCTTAATAATTGAGAAGATTAAATCAAATGGCTTTTCTGTCCCTCACTGGGTTGGCTCAGTCATAGTAAAAACACACATTCATGCACACAGTTCACCCACAATTACTGTTTCTTTTTTGTTACCCTCACTGCCTTTAAAATGTAGAGACATCAATATAATTTGGAAAGAATGTTTTTTATATTTCCAAAATCAGAAATATTTGAAAAAAAAAAAAAAAAAAAAATCCTTTCACTCAGATATCAATAAAGAATACAGGTATTTCACTTCACATCTTAGTACACACACAAAGCACAAAGACAAAACATCTTACGGCAAAAAAACCCCACAGAGTTCCAGTCAGAGGTCATTCAGTCAAAAAGGGAAGGCGCTTTGCCTGCAAAGACTTGAGGTACAAAACCTATTTAGTGAAAACTGTAAAATTCTCAGTATAAAGTGGAGATACTTTTGTGATATAACGTAACAAGACGGCTGAAAGTGTAAGCTTACTTTCTGTTTTATATTATAGCTCGCAGTAGGAAGGAATTTTAAGCCATATTTGGTACAACTAGTCAAGCTGTCTTCTGCTTCTGTACGCCAGGAGAAAAAAAAAAAAAAAAGCACTAGTGTGACTCAGTGCTTCAAAGGAATCACGCATTATAAAAACTGAAATGTTTAGTCTGCCCCTTCTCCTTTCCATCCCTAAAATAAGGAATTCTCATTTAAACAAAGGTATTTCCTGTTCAAAGAGGGCAGAGAATGTAAAACTTAAACTTTAAGGAGAAGTGATGTCACCAGAAAGTAAACATAATACACTATGCTTTTCTGTTCTTTTTATAGTCGATATCAAACTTTTGGCTTGTATGTGCATTCCCACCCAACTGTGTACATTTGTAAAGACGGAGGAAGAAGCTGCAGAGGAAGAGGAGCAGTACTGGGCTGTGAGGACTTTAAGGCTGTGGTTACTCCCTCTTGTCGGCTGCTTTCAATTGCTCCCTCTGAATCATGCAGCGGCGCACTATGCTGTCAAAACTCCCCAGGTAGAAGAGGGCGATACTCCGAAACAACCCCATTGTGACAATCTGTGTGAACATTCAAAGTTATAACCACATGTACAGCAAACTGTCAAGCTTGAGATCATGTTTTAATTGCATCTCAATAAACTACAACATCACTGAACAATTTATTTCAGTAACTGAATTTGGAAATTGAGACTCATACATGATTTGCATTTGACACACAAGTGTGTGTGATATGTTTTATTTGTTTCAGTCAACTATGGCTTAAAGCTAATGAGACCCAGAAAATCTTTTTCACATAAAATTAGAATCAGACAATCGAAAATATAAACACATTATGTTTATGGTCATTCTATGGCCTGCACCATCATGGGGAAAAGTGCTGGCTTGACAGTTGTCATGCTGACACTCCTCATAAGGAGGGTAATCCTGAAGAAGTGACTGCTAAAAAAATGGCTGTTCATGTGGTGCTGTATCCAAATATATTACTGGAAAAGTGAGTGGAAGGAAAAAGCGTGGCAGAAAAAAAGAAGCAAAAGCAACAGGGATGACTGCAACCTTCAGAAGAGTGTGAAGCAAAGAAAATTCTAAAATTTGGGGCACAGTCACAAGTCGTGCTACAGGAGCTACAATGGTTATGTTCCTTGTAGGCATTTCTAATCTAAAAAGGAAAAGAAGAGCATTGAGCTGTCACTCATTGGTTCAAAACCCTTTTCCTATCTAGGCAGATACGTTTATCTGCCTAGATAATCTATGGACTATCATCAAGAAGAAGATGAGGGGCCCAACAATGGAGAAAAGTTCAGTGCTACTTTTAAAACAACCTGGACTTCCTTCACACCTCAGCAGAGTCTGAACACATCTATGCCACACGGTTGATGATGTAATTCATCCTTCTGGCAAGCACTGTATGCATGTCATGAAAACAAAGGCATGAAGATATTTTTGCAGTAGGCCAACATTTATGTCTAAAAAATTATTTTAAATCACTTTTTAGTCTAATTTCCTTAAAAACTTTACTGTGGGTTTTTATTAGATAGAAGCCATAATCCAAAACTAACAGAAGTAAACCCCAAATATATATCAGTTTGTAATTCATCTATAATAAAGAATAACTTTTTGAATTGAATTATTCAAATAAATCTACGTCTGAGAAAAAATGTCAGGTTGCTGAGCAGCACCTGTATGTGTATGTTTGTACCTGCTGGAGGCCTTCTGTGATGGAGGTGACAGGTGACATTCCACAGGTGAGAGCTGATAGCATGTAACCATCTGGGCCAACTGAGCTGTTGAAGTTTCCTTGCTGCAAAGGCAAAAAAAATAAATAAATAAAAAAAAAAATAGGGAAGCTTAAACTTTCACACAATATACATTTTAAAGTTGAGTCAACAGTAGGTGAAAGGATTTTCTTACCACCGCATCCCTGACAAAGATTTTGGCCACTTGGTCAGGCTGCCAAACTCCAGAGGTTTCAGAGATCAACTTGGTCTCTAACGGCTTGGAAGGGAAAGAACAAAAAGCAAAAGCTGTGAGAAATTAGAAATTACTCTCGCTTTAGTTGCTAAATAAAAATATGCTAATTAATAAACTATTCAGTGGAACTATGTGTCTGTACCCAGATCTTTAGCCCAGATTAAGATTTAAGATTAAGACACCTTTGATTTGTTCTCTTCAGCCAGTAGTGGAGTGTCCGTGTCAGGTGGGAATGCCACGGTCACATAGATATTGTAGGGCTTTACCTGGAAATCAATAGTAGCATGACCAGAATATAAATGACAGTAATAGCCTTTCATGATAAACAAACCCCCCGCCCCCATTTTCTACAAATTTTTTATGACGGGAGTCATTTTTAAACCCCTCCTCCATTAACATAAGAATAATCTCCTAAAACAGTTCTAAAAATATGTAAAAGTATTTCAACTACATGTATTTTGCAGATACTTTTAGCTGCTGTGTGTCTGACAGGTATGAAGGGAAAAATCAGTGGGGGGAAAACAAGTAAATGAACCTCCATCTGCAGTGCCTCTGCCAAGCCACGCAGAGCAAACTTGGATGCAGAGTAGGCAGTGTATCCAAACAGGCCGATCTGACCCGCCTGGGATGACACAAACATGATGCGGCCCATTCTTCGCTCCTTCATGGTGGTTATCACAGCTCGTGACGGATAAACGCTGCCCAGGTAGTTCAGTTCCATCATTTCCTACACAACGTAAGGCCAAAGTTCACATCTAATGCAGGAGAACGGCCCGTACTCAAGTGCATTTCACAATTTAATTAGGCTTGTAAATGTTCAATTAACAGCTGTAGGGATTTACTTCTTCATAAAATAACAAGACAATATTAGGTTTTATTCAAATGCTTCTTTTATGAGTCGCTTTTCTTTGCTTGAACTATTTATGGATCTGTGTTATTGAATGGTTTAGCAACACTAAGTACCTTTCTAAACAGGAATAAAAGATCAGAATAGAAAACTACTACTCTAAGCCAGGCACTTCAAAAAAAGGACATTTTCTGCTCAGAAATGCTCAACCTCACATTTTACTTTGCTTTCAATGTATAAAACATGCACTATTACTTACAATTAATAAGTTTTAAAGGATTCCATTAACCTCTTAATATTAGAAGTCACTGGTACTCACCTTGAAGCGCTCCACCTCCATTTCCTCAAACTTTGCAGAAATGGCCGTTCCAGCGCAGTTTATAAGCATGTCAACAGGCCCAAGCTTCTCCTGAGCCTGCATAGCAACAAAATCCCACTTTTATAACACTACTCTAAATTATTAAGAGAATCTGATATGTCCTATCAAAGTGAAGAGGGTAACATTACCTGTTTTATCACATTTTCCACCTGCGTGTAGTCACTGGAAACATCCACTGATACGCAGAGCACCACCTGAATAGAGAACGAGATTTAAAAATTCAATCAGATGCGAGGTTCTAAATGAACACGATGAACATGACCAGACCGTAGAGTGGATTTTTAAAAGTTAAAAATACCTGCTTGTCGTTGATGGCATATTTTTCCACCTCTTTCTTTGCTCTTAGTAATTTCTCCTAGAAGAAATGCTGTATGTAATTAATCTATTATAAAAACTTATTGCTTTTGAAATCCATTAGTGTGAAGCAGCTACAATACCATTCATATGTATTAGCTTACACTGGACCAAGTGAATTAAACAACATATTTCAAGAACAATAATTATATCACATGATCACCAAGTGTCAAACAGAAACTAAAGCAAATTTTTGCACATGATTGTTCACCTGACATGGAATAAATTCACCTTTACTTGCGCAGGGTTTGACGTAAAACAAAAAAACTAAAAGAGTTGACTGTAATAACAGCTTGTGGAGGACTGGAAGGACTGGTTAAATGTTTGCACTGACCTCGTCTCGAGCAACCAGAGTGATGAATGCTCCTCGTCTGTAGCACTCAACTGCGATGCTTTTCCCAATCCCGCTGGAGCCTCCTGTCACCTGATCAACACAGCAGCAACATGCAAAGGTCGGGGAAGCTGAGAAGATGTAGTAGCAGAGTATTCACAGCAAACCTCGAAATGATGAAAGGGGAGTCTTTATAGACTTTCGTTTAAATGAACTGTAGGTTATTTACCGGGCAATAACCAGGAAGGTAATTCCAAACGGACAAAGTTACTACTTAACAGACATTGGCACAGAACATTTTCCAACGTACAATTTATTCCTCTAATATTTCTGCAAATCATGTGACAATACATGCTTCACTGTTTGATTCTCTCATTCTGTTTGAAATGTATCGATTAGAGAAACGTCACTTTCAGAGCTTGTTAGGGATCTAAACCACACCTATTCTGAGAGTAGACCTAGAGGAATAAAAGCCAGTGGCATGGCCCTTTTGAATCGCACTAAGTTATTAGCAAGACCTCTCTGTTAGTAGTAGGTATAGGATGGTTACTGCCATTAATGTAAGCCCGTGCTAAAACTTTGCTAAAAAAAAAAAAACCTACCAAATTAATCCACTAAATGCTCGTGAAAGTGTCAGAATGACTGGGGTTTTAGAGTTATAAAGAATATAGTTATGCGGAACCACCTGTTACTGCATACAGCTGGCAGAAAAAAGGCTAGAAAATGTTACAATAAGTACAAAACTAAAGAAAACTATGACATCACCATGATCTGTACATCTTTTTTTTAAAGAACATATGTTTTAATGCAGGAATTAGGGTTATTCACGCAATTTCTCTTTTTTTTTTTTTTCCTTTTAACTTGCCAGTAACTCTATAACCATGAGTTGGTATTGGAGCAACAAAGATAAAATATGTAATATTAAAATGAAGCCTTGTAAAAAGAGATAGAAATTTTAAAAAGCCAAGATTTCGCCTGAAAAAAATCAAAGAATTTCGTGCTCAGTTTTCTTGTTATGTATATATTTATACAGACGTGGAAAATATTTAAAACCAAGGATAGTTTTCCGTTCTACGTAATAACCCTGTGTTTGTCGTGGGCGTGTCGCTCCATAATTCCCCCCCCACACAAAAAAAATAAAAAATAAAAAATATGCGGGAATCAGAAGAAACGAGTCAAAACGTTAAAGCAGTCCTTCGAACGTGTCAATGTCTACTCAGAAAATAACTTTTATGTACTGTGTTAAACTGAAACTACAGCCTGAAGGCGGCTGCACCGTCAAGGAAAGAGTGGACGTTAACTACCGTTAACGAAGTAGAGGTACTCACCACGACGTGGGCCCCGTTCAGCTTCAGAGGTTTGGGGCTTATGAGAGGCGATATCATGTACAGCAATAACACAAAAGCAACAATGAAGGCAGCGACGACAAGAAACATAATGAACGGTAGAAGGAGCCACCAAGAATGGACGAAGAGCCAATCTGCAATCGGTGAACTAAACGCTGCCTCAGAGGACATGGGGGAAACCTTAGCTTGCTTGCTAGCTAGCAGGCCAGTTTCTCCGCTCCGTTATAACAGCTATGAGGCAAGCGGCGGCCCTGGGAGGGGGGGATTGTGAAGCGCAGACCTCTAGGGAGGGGTCGCTCCAGGTTTTGGCAGCTGTTCAAAGACTTAGAACGGCCAGGTTAACGAGCTGTTCTGGACTTTAGTCCCTTACGACAAAGCGCTGTCCGTAGAAACTAAAACAAACCGAACTGTGTACAGTAAACGGTCATACTTGGTACTTGTAGTCCTAAAGTGAATGTTTCAACACTGGCTCCTGAGTTCAGAGACAGCAATTCCCACAATACAACGCATCATTAAGGCACTTTGAACTTCAGCCTGAAACCAGGGCGAGTGATACGTGTGAGGCTCCGACAGACTAGGATGAAAATTAAGATTTATTTCATACCAGTGTAAAATGAAGTAGTGGAGCACTGTATGCAGTTTTCTGACCTATTACCGATATTTAAAGAGGCTGACATACGGATACCGTTTTATTTTTGTCAGAAAATCTAATATAAGTCGTTGACATTAGTGGAGTAACTATTGAGTGCAGAAATGACCTGATGGGAAGGTTTGTCAGTCAAGCCTCTCACAGAAGAGCAAAACTTTCTAAGGTTTCTCATGTATCGGCAGATTGCTGATCTCCAAAAATTAAAGATATCAGTGCTGATTTATCTGTGCAATATCACAGCAGTGTTAGAAGAAGCACAAAATTTGGCTCTTAAATCTACAACTTCCTTTTGCAGTGCATTAAATAAAAACACCATTTGGTATAGCTGTAACTTTTATTTACACTAAAGAAATGAAAAAGAAAACATTGGATGCATCAGTTACCTCTTCTCGCAAGAAAAGGCCCAAGAGTTGGTTACATAAATGTGTAGACACACTGTAAAATAAGACACATCCCCCTTAAAAAATTACAGGAGACAGTTTCCACATCTCAACAGCAACAGAGTACATTTGTATACAATCTCTAAAAGAGCATCGTTGAAATGCACATACATTGTACATTTCTTAGTTGTAGTGACAAAGCACTTGATATATATTAGAAGTATGACTTAATTTAGTAATAAACCAATAAAAAAACATGCATTTTGTCTGAAAGGCACATGGTGCAAACTGCCATTTACGGCTATTTGAAGTGTAAGCTCAAAAATGCAAGTCATTTCTGTTACGTACACAAGGTCCTCTTATCTGAGCCATCAATGTCCAGCTTTCACCTCTCACTCTTGCTTAAACCAAATATATTTTATTCCAATACAAGGCCTAGATTTTTTTAAGCTTTCAAAAATCATCAGCAAAGCCTTTAAGTATAAATGAATATGTACAGTTGTTTATAGAAAGAAAGCCTTACTGAGTTGTAAAATAATTCAAAGCTTTAGGTCCTCCAGGAAAGGTGAAATAATGCTGGTTTACCCACAGTGGTGATACTTTTAAGGCCCATGTTAATTTTAAATAAGGAATGACTAAACACATTTACCTGCAACCAATTTCCTTCAAAACTGCATCAAAAAATTCATCCAGGCTTTTGCATCAAAGTCTGTCTTAAAATTTTATAATCACAAACACTCTCAGACAAGGATGTTTTACTTCCAAAACCTAACATATGAAGGTAACGCCTTTGATTTACACTGTGCAAGGCTTACGCATTCCTTGATCTACAGGATAAATGTACGATTTACCTTCGTACATTTGTCCTGTACGAATCCTGTAATGTACGAATTACCTTATTACAATAGGGTTTATGGAAAACAATAATGGAGTTGGAAGTAGTCTGTAAAAACAAAACACAAATGCAAGTTCTAGTTTGAAGTACCCAACTTGCAATAGATTTCTCAAACCTGTTTTAATATTCTGATTATAAATATTTTAGGGCTCTGGCACTTACACCAAATTAAACTCCGAAGTTTCCAATGTGGGCTCTTTTACGTTTAAGCAAGACAACTATATGTAGCAAGCTTTTGAGTTTCTTTGGACTGGAATGGACATAAAAAAAATATATATATTCCAACCTTTTTAAGTGTGTACTTAGGTAACCCATGGGGCTTAGAGAATAAGGATGAGACAGAGAGAGAGAAAGAGAGAGAGAGAGAGAAAAAGGTCAAAGACAGTAAAGACACAATCACACTTTCATTGCTTTGGTTTGGCTCTTTGGATCCGATCTAGCCTTCCTGTCCGAAGTCTTCTGTAAATTTTTTCAGTTTCTCCAAGTCCTGTTCGTTGACTGTTGGCTTTGTGTTGGACAGAGACCTCAGCATGTCAGGCTAAGAGGAGGAGGAAGAAAAAACAGTTAAAAAATAAGGCCTTTAACTAGGAGTAGGACTTCATTTTTGATCATGTGAACACATATGCCGTTAGATTGTTTTGAATGATCAACTTTGCAACATTAACTCGCCAGCATTTTTTTTTCAGAAAACGCAAAAGCACCTCCCTCTGTACTCGAGCAGTAAAGCACCTAAATTGCCCTGGTCTTGTTTTTAATTATAGGACTATATTCATACAGCTGGTAAAGTAAATGCACATATGTAGAAATAGTTACATTTTAAAACATTTAAACCACAATAAACAACCCTCTGTCTAAAAAATTTAACAACTCTTGAATTGTGTCTTTCCAAATCTATGTAGATATTAGATTGTCTTTTTAAGGGAGAGTTACACATCTTACTTGACACAACAACTCCATCTCCAGCCAATACCAATTTCCAGTTTCTTTGTCATCTGACTTACCAATTCAGCATTCTACTGATACAAAACATAAAATAGAAGATGCTTAATGATAGTTTTGATATCAGTAATTGAAGAATGACAATATTACCCCATTTATGTAAAGCAATCATCTCTAACCTTAATGTGGTTTAAATTGAACTCAAAAAGTGCAACCGGATCCATGCTGATGATTGATATGTCTTCTTCTAATACTGGTGGCATTAGAAGGCTGTACATGGTGGAGTTCTCAGCATTGATGCATTTTCCGAACAGGAAAACAACAACACTGGACATGCTCACTACCGCTTAGAGCAAATCCAAACAAATGGACAAATTCCAATCTAGATGATTGATTAGTGCATCTCCAATTAACACGTTTGTAGTAGTTCTCTTACCATGGACACCACTGGTTCCATTAGCTTCTCTCCAGGGACCTCCATCCAGGTCATTTCAATTGCATTGGGATCACCAGGAGAGCATGGAGTCAAAAGGTCATCAATGATAACATTTGGCTCAGTTCTGGATTGACCTCGTACCTTATTTTAATAACAGAAAGATGGTGAGCTTATTTTAATGTGTTATGTAGTTAGATTAAACCTTACAGGAACCTTATGAAGACATACCCGTTTGAAGTGGGTTGCTGACTGGACCTTTCGAACAGGCTGCATTAGAGCGTCTCTGACGATGATGCTGATGTCTGCTCCGGAGTAACCGTCTGTCTTCTTCCCCAGAGCTGCAAAGTCTGATTCAGTGAGACTGTTGGGGGTCAAGCCGAGATTGAGTTTGAACATGAAGGATCGGGCATGCTCCTCAGGCAGCGGTATGTAGATCCTCTTCTCAAATCTGAAATTATTTATTTGCACTGAGAATAGGATGATGACAACTGGATATTACATAACTTTAAAATACCTCACAGCATTTACCGTCTTCTAATGGCAGAGTCTAGGGTCCAGGGGATGTTTGTGGCTCCTAGCACTAGCACTCCCTCATTGTCATTACCCACACCTGTAAGGCAGACACAAACTTGAATAAAACAGATCAAAGCCACATACAAGTTTGCTGCTGATGTCTTCAGATCTATTTTCCAATAAGTCCCTCCAGCTGCAAAACACCCATGAAACGAGATTAAATCACCCCTCATACTTTGCACAGGGACGTGACTCCTGCATTTGCAGTTCTCAAGTTTTCAAATGTCCTCTTACTTCCAAAAGTACCAATTGTCATCATGACCAGACACTTAAATTTTAGTTTCATCAGATCACAGAACATGTTTCAAAAATTGAAGCTCTTTGCAAAGACGTTTCATGTTGCTTATGAGTAATGAATTCTTCCTCCTTGAGTGGTGCAAAGTTAAACTAGTCCATTTAGGACTAGTTTAACTTTGAATAATGACAATCTCTTCAACAATTTCTTGAGTGTTTTGCTTTTGTTGATGAACACCAAAACAATCATTTCTGGTACACAGAACCTCTTTCCTGAAGAAGAGCAATCATTGTACCAACCCATGTGGTATATACATTAAGCAAAAAATTAATTAGCTTGATGATAGCCTAAATAATAAGCTAAAACAGAAAACATTTTGGCTTATTCATTATTCAGGTTATCTTATTCTACAGTTTATGTAAATATGTGATTTCAGTTGCGTGTGAACGGCCCCACATTTAGGAATTTATAGCAATTTCAGTGTTAGTTCTGGAATTTCCTCTCTTTACCTCACCTAAAGCTGAAGCTACAAATAAAACAGAAGAAACTTGGTAAACAAAACAGTTTCCATATTCAAAAGAATTGAGTCATTACTTTTAGAAAGTCTTTTAATTTTACACTGTAATTAAATTATGAACAATGCTGAAATTACTGGAACTTGCTTAGACTATAGACTTTTAAAAGTTTGGCCATCACACCTAATTTTTAAAATAAAAACCAGGAATAAACAACAAACCAGGGAGACATTTTATATCAAATCAGCAAATAGTACCTTTAACATTGTTTCAGAATTTAAAGACATTTCTTATATGACAAGTAACTCCTATTTTTTTTTTTTTTTTTGTCTTATCCATATATCTGTAAACTCATGTTTAGAGTTAAGATTTAACCTGCCAGCCTACAGTCATTTCACAAAAAATAACTGGCACCAATTTCAACAGCTCATTCATCCAGAAAGGGAGAGAGCAAAGTGTATACTTCCCCCTTTCACTTTCACTGCTCTTGCTGGTTACATTAGCAAGGACACGTGTCTTTAACAAATAAGGAGGAAAAGATAAAACTTTGTGTAACTTCCTTGAAACTTATAGCATTAACGGAAATGAAAAAACAAATGCTTAAAATCTTTTGAAAGGAAAATAGATGAAACATTTTTTGAAAAGTGACCAGATTAACTCGAGGGGCTCTTCCTCATATATAATGTAACAAATGTATACTATGTAATGTTAGAAAATCTGAGTTTACAATTATATTATACTGACAAATACTCATTATAATCTCCGTTTACTAATCACTGATAACAGCAGTGACTGTTTACACTCACCCTGCATTTGTACCAGGAACTCTGTTTTAATTCGGCGAGCAGCTTCACTCTCGTTTTCACTCCTTGAACCGCACAACGAGTCAATCTCATCAATAAAGATGATTGAAGGCTTATGCTCCCTCGCAAGGCTGAAAAGATTCTTCACCAACCTGCAAAGTGAGATTAAGTGTTTTAGACACTTAAACAGCAACTTCTTTGAGGCAATTTTTAGATGATCCTATTTGTTATAATTTGTCAGAGAAATGAATCCTTTCTACTTTATGAGTTACTATGTCTACAACTCACTTTTCACTCTCTCCCAGCCATTTGGAGACAAGGTCCGATGAAGAGATTGAGAAGAATGTTGAGTTGTTCGCCTCTGTTGCCACAGCCTTGGCTAGGTAAGACTTTCCTGTACCAGGAGGCCCAAAGAGCAAGATCCCTCTCCATGGAGTTCTCTTTCCTGACAGTTACATAAAGAACTAATTAAGACTACAAATTACTATAATGAAATCATTAACTATTCAACAGACAATTAATGAGACAAACATCTTTTCAAATAAAGTATACCTGTGAAAAGGTGGGGGAATTTGATTGGAAGAATAACAGCCTCTTTTAAAGCCTCCTTGGCTCCCTCTAAACCAGCAACATCATCCCATTTGATGTTAGGCTTCTCCATAACGATTGCACCTGTAAAGGAATTGTATAAAATTATCACCAGGAAGTATAAATAGAATGTCCAGAAACTAAATGTTTTTTTTTTTTGTTCAGAACAAACCTGAGAGTTGATTTTGGAATTTCTTTTTCTCTGGATCATCCCCCTCATCGCTTTCATTCCTGGGCACAACAGCATAAGTATTATAAATCCAAGTTAGCTTTGATCACACTTTTATATTCATGAATGGAAACTGTCTTCTCCTACAATGTACATGAATAACACAACAGAAGAGGCACAGAGAACCATAGATCACACCCATTAACACACCCTTTGTCATCGGACTGCGACTCTTTGACAGGCTTAGCAGGAGGAGCTTTGTCTTTTTTCTTCAGATACTCCTTTAGCTTCTCTGCTCTGTCCAGGTACTCTGCACACTTTGCCCGGATGCTCTGCTTTGCTTTGTCTCCTTGGGCCTCATCTGTCAGAAGTTCACAGAAAAGATAGGAAAATAAAGAAGTTCAGACTTTGGTATGACAAAAGACAAAAAATATATATTATTCTTAGCGTATGGAAAAAATACTTTTTTGGGGGGCTGGGTATGACCAATTCATACCTATATTTTACACACCAACATATTACCATTTCCTTCTTTTATACTCCAGTATCGTATATGTTTACTTGAGCCATTGCCAATCATAATGCTTAATGAAATTCTGTATTATTTTCCTAAGAATTTAATATTAACTCTGATCCCTTTTGGGCCAGTCAACTCTTATGGAATTGGAGATATTAGAACCTCCAATCAATTGTAGCTATTCCACATGTGGTCAAATAACCACATTTTCTTTGAAAAAACTATGTGAAGATTCCAGATAATTACTTAATTACTGTTAATTCAATAACAAAATGTCCATTTGGTGTGAGAGCCTGGAACCTGCTTTTCCATAGTATCTCCTAAGACTAACATTTCATAGCAAATAATATTTGACAGAAATTATTTGTCAAATAATTGACCTTTGTCAGCAACAAGCTGACAAAGGTAACATAAAAAGAGGAGTTAATTTATCTTAATTTTCCATAAATATTGAAATGATTGAATTAATCTCATCATAGTCAAGATGTATTCCACTTCTATTTTTTTCTTTTGATTAGAAATCTAAAATAAAATAAGCCGTCTCTTAACAAATTGTATGTAGTGGGAATTGAAATAAATGTCTCTCTTTGGATAATAATGATTGCTGACCTCTGGCATAGCACACATTGTTGATACAAAACGTTCCATGGCAGACCCCTTCTATTTTGACTGAAAAAATATATTAAAAAAAACTACCAAAATTAAAACTGCACAAAAAAGTGAAAGGGCAAAATGTTCTGCAACGCAGATTTTTATACTAAACAAATTTTTTTTCCAATATAAAATACACAATTTTCCAGAACATTGGCAGCTAAAACAGGTAATTATCAAGCTGTGACTCCTGACCTGCTAAGCAGTTATTAATTTTGTTAACGTGTTCCCTCACATTTTACCACATGAAGAAAGTACTGAACAGCAGCCTGATAGAGACGCAGTGCCTCCTCAAAGTTCTGAGCTTTATCCTCCTGAGCTGCCTTGCTGGCGAGATCAATCGCTTTCTGAAATAAAAAAAAGAGAGAACAAAACAATCTTAATTATAACAGCACCTGTTTGTACTGATGTTAAAAAGAAAACATAGATTTATGAAACTAACAACGTAAAATAAAAAAGTGCTGTAAATTAAGCACAAATTAACGTGATGCTAAGGATTTTCAAAATTACTTTAGGTAAACTTTATAAACATGCTGCCATAATCTCCTTAGATCAGATTTACGGCTACAGCTGTCTCATTAGGCAACATCACACACATAATAGGATCCTGTGACGAACTTTCAAAGCTTTTGTTTTATTTCTTTGTCGTTACTAAACGGAAAATTTTTTTAACTACACACATATGTTGACCATGAAGGAAATATAAATAAACATATAACTTTCCTTATCAAAATTAAAATGATCCAGTATGTTCTCCGATCAATCGCATGTATGATGAGGCCACATAAAACCAGCTAGCTTGTCAAGATAACCTCATTGGCTTCCTTTAGAGTGATTAAAAGCTCAACAACCGCATTACAACAGACTTCAGTGCCAGAAACGTCGCAGCAAACATATAAAAATGATGTCAGCCACAGCTGGTCACTTTATTCATCACAAATTAACCACCGACCTGTCAGCTAATTTAGCTAGCAATGCTAATTAGCTTCTATTGTTACAAGCGTTCCACACTTTGAACATATTTAAAAGGAACAATATCTTGCAAAAGGTTAAAATACCACCTCACATTTCTGGACTGCAATAGTATTAACACTTTAAGTAGAGATATTTAGGCTTAAAAAACTTTTTTTCTAAAGGTTGCCGGACCGCTTTAGCGAAGCTCAAGGGTTAGTCGCAACACTTACCTGTAAATTATTGTTGGCCATAAGGGCTAAATTACTGGCTCGATATCCCACAAAAACGCCACAACAGTGAGGAAAAAATACTTTTAAACACTCTACGTCAAATTTCAGCCGCACATGTAAACTGCCAGCTCGATAATTGAGGTTTAGACCCGAATTGTTTTCGTTTGTCAGATCGCCTGGAGTGAGATCAGGGAAGCTACTTCCGCATTGAAAAGTCGATGTTCGCGTGCACGGAATGTGATGACGTCAAGACGTCGCTCCAACAACGCCCTTTCCTTTCTGAGAGGAAAACAAAACAATCTCATTTTATTTTGCAATAGCATACTGAAGATACGTGATAATTTGCGGACATTCCCCTCCAAAAATACAAGTATTTACTTTTTAGAAGTACTTAGGTGAAATTCTAAACCAAACAAGAATCTATTCTGTTTTCTTCTTATTTTTTTCGTCTTATTTTTATTGTTAGCTGGTGTGAAACGTGGAGCACGGAGACAGGTGTACAGGTTAATGTTCTTACCTCATGCGAGGTAAATTTAACAATAGTCATTCCTCATATCACCAATACAAAACATAGTTTGTACTTCTTCGTCGCAGACAATAATGTCTACATGAAATAAAATGCAATGTAATGACCTCTTTATTCTCTAGATACTCTTGTAGATGTTCCACTCTGTCCAGATACTGTTTACAAGTATCTCTAATCTTCTGGTTGCCATCTTTCCCTTGAGGTTCTCCTGAAAAGAGCAAACGAAATTCAAATAAGCATCACAAAAAGAGAACACTTGTCATTTTTGCTGTAATAATACTGTCAAAAAAAAGAAAGATTGTTTGTAGAATCAGACAATACAAACATCAATCAAGCAATGGCATTAACGAATTAAGGATGATCTAAAGTAATATAGTAATGTTTGTGTGACATCAGTTATGTAAGCATCCACCATTTTAACGCACGTTTCAAAATGTGAAGAAAATACTTGACGGCGTGCTGGTAGGATCGAATGGCCTCCTCATAGTTTCCAGCCTGGTCTTCCTGTGAAGCTTTCTGTGCTACAGCAATAGCTTTCTGAAAGAGCAAGAGAGTAATCACACTACATTTTGTAATGTAAAAGCTGCGATTTCTTTCAGTCGTGATAAATCTTTTAGCTTATGCATTTGGAGTTGTTATTGTAGATCATGTTTCTCCTTTTCACCTTATCCTTATTTATCTTCTGTCCCACTGACCCTCTGTATATCATAGGAGTGCACTGGTTGAGTTAGTCATTAAAAAAATCAGTATTAAAATTAGCAGGTCAGACTTTTTAAAAATTATGAGCCAGTAATTTAGCCCTTATGGCCAACAATAATTTACAGGTAAGTGTTGCGACCAACCCTTGACAGTAATTGGTCCACCCCTAATATATCCTCTTTCAAATTTACTTGGTATCTTTCTGTTTTCCTCTTCCCTGGCAGCTTCATATTCAAACTCCTTTTTCCAATATATCCACTATCCTTTCTCTGTGCTCGTCCAAACCATCTCTGGTGATGGGTTTGGACTTTTTGTACTGGAAAATGCTAAAAAAAGTCTCGTATTCAGTTAGCCAGAAGTCATGTACGGCACACTGCAAGCCTGTGGAAGAATGAGACCAAAACTCCTTTTTTGGGATAAAATCACCATGAATGGAAAACTAATATAATACAATTTCTGTTAGAACACAACAGCCACAGTGACTTGTGGTGGCGGCTGTATCATGTATGGATGATTTTCATCAGCCAGAACAATGGAATGATAAAAAGATTTCCTGGCCTATTCATGGAATAGTTTAGATCAAAAGATGAAATTGGCAATGATATGAATGTTTACCACAGATTTATTGCAACTACACAAGATGTTTGCATACCCAAAAACCTAAAATAATCATTGGATTTATTACCTTCAGTTTTATATGTCAGAAATAAATCTGACATATATAATCAGAGTTTTGTACAATATATATCAGAGCGGTGTTTGTGTTTGCTACACTTAGAGTGCAGTGACATGCAATCACAGCCTTGCAATCTATTGCTACCAATTTTGAAATAACATTTATTATTACTTTTAAATTAATTGCAATAATGTGTAAATTAACTTTAATGCCCATATTGCCCACTATTGGTTAGAATAAGCCAGTTAGAAACCAGTCCTTCATTTAATTGGGAATCTGTTACAAGACTTTAAAAAACTGTTTACATACTATGAATCCATGCTGACTGAACTTGAGCTATGAGCAAAGAAAATTTGAGAAAACAAACTAACAAGCAGTGGGAATGACTTTATGTATATACACCAAGAAATATTTCTTAATATGCCTCTAAACTAAACAGCGTTGACTCTGTTGAACAGTGTGGTGAAATAAGCACAAGGAAGAATGTAGCTCACAGCTAGCATAGGAGCGATACAGAGATTTGCTGTGTGGAATAGATAGCCACGAGTAAAAGTGTTGCCATTATAAAACACTGTCCGTGTACATCTAAGTAGCTGCATCAGATCCCATATCCTAATCTATCAGCTTGATGTAAAAGAAAAAACAAATGTTGATCTGTCAGGAAACTGCAGTGGAGCAGGAACATGGCACGAATAAAATACAACTCCTATTGTAAATTAGCACATGAAACAGATTAATCAAGTGAATAATAGTTAGATTTTATATTCTGTCAACCACGCAGACGTCAACATGAAACCAGGAAGCTGTCTCGGACCAGTCGTTCAGAAAGTTATCCATCCTACCTGGAGATTTGTTGGCTCCATGTGGAGTGGACCATTTAAGTAGAACAGATTGATAAACTAATCCCAGCAAATCTTCTTTAGTTTAGGATTTCAGCGTCGCTGAACAGTTCCCGTTTGCTTATCGCTGCCCCATCGCTGACATAATGCGATCAGTCTGGTTGCCCCGTAAGAAGAATGGTAGAAATGCATGGACCCAAGCACACTCCTGTCAATGAGTCACTGTGAAACTCATTTGTTGTTGATATACAAGTTCTAAACGAAAGTTTCTATTAAAGTCCCAACATATTTTAAAGTTGCTTTCACATATTCATTTTGACAAATAACAGAAAGAAAGGTCATTTGTTTTGTTTTTACGTGAACAAAAGCTCCTTTTACTGTGACCTAAATACAGTGCGACAAAGGAAGTACTGAAACCAAGTTCAAAACTTGAGACAATGTAATGACAAGCTACTCCACTAGAGGACGCCTTCATATAACTTTGGTATGATATGCGTCACATGTCTGCCTGTTTTTTCTCTCTACTAAATCACTGTTTCTATAATCTGTTTCTAATTGCTAAACGTAAAATGAGTAAGTGAGACCAAAACAAATATTATCATAGAGATGTGTTTTAAATGTCACACTCTAAAAACTGTGGCCAGCAGCATCATTTTCAAATGTGTTATTATTTATATAGTTAGATTTGTCATGTTATTATTCAAAATTGCTTCATCTATCTATCTATCTATCTATCTATCTATCTATCTATCTATCTATCTATCTATCTATCTATCTATCTATCTATCTA
>CAEGAE010091549.1:0-32112 GCA_903067095.1 Girardinus metallicus | reverse complement strand
GGGGTCTTTCTGCATGGAGTTTGCATGTTCTCCCTGTGCATGCGTGGGTTCTCTCCGGGTTCTCCGGCTTCCTCCCACAATCCAAAAACATGATTGTCAGGTTAATTGGTCCCTCTATATTCTCCCTAGGTGTGAGTGTGTGTGTGCATGGTTGTCTGTCTCTGTGTTGCCCTGTGACAGACTGGCGACCTGTCCAAGGTGACCCCACCTCTCGCCCGAACATTTGGAGATAGGCACCAGCGCCCCTCCCAACCCCACTAGGGTCAAGGGTGAACAGAAAATGGATGGATGGATTAAAAAAAATTAATTTGTCAGAATAGGGACTGAATTTTATGTTTTGGTTATTAATTAATATTAACTGCATCCCAGACTTTATTCTTCTAAAAACAACCCATCTGATTTTAGCAGTGTTTGCTTGATTTTTTTGCTTCCCATCCGCAGGTGTCAGGACACAGAGCAGACTGTCACTGTAATAAATGTCTACTGCCCACGCGCTGACCCAGACAAGCCGGAGCGAAAGCAGTTCAAGCTACAGTTCTACAAGCTGCTCCAGTGTCGGGCCGAAGCGTTATTAAAAGGTGGGAGGTGAGTGTAGAACGAAGAGTCCGGCACAGGCGTTTCCTCCTTTTACCACAAATGTTTCAACTACAACACCTTTCTTTTGATATTATTACTACTTTACAGCTTCAAGAGTTAAAAATCTAAATGTTTGTCCATAAATAATTGGCTCCAGTAATTGATTGAAATACCCTTGTTTCTACATTTTGTACATTTTGCCATGTTACAACCATCACATTGATATTTTTATTTACATTGTTTTCAGTGTAAATAAACACTACAGAGATGCACGGCTCAGGTGGGAGAATTTGAAAATGCTCATGTACCACTAAAGATCTTAACTTGATGGAAAAGTGGCAAGAAAGAAAGCTACAATTCAATTCAGCTTAATTGTATAGCACCAATTAACAAATTACATTTTAAAGCACTTTACCAACAAAAAAAAAGGTATTTCAGTTCAATCACACATACATTCCAGTTGATCCTAGTAATCAAGCAATAAATCAAGCTCTGTTTATCATTCAAAATAGCTTAAAAATCTATTAAGGAAACTAGGCAAACCCAGCAGATTGCATCATCGCGGACTTTCATTGACGTAGTTGCATAATAATTCCCATTTGCAGCTTTCACAAGCCATGCAGAGGACAATCATGGGTGGAGATGTGGCCAGATTTGACCACAATTTAACTTTTTGACCTACATTTAAAAAGCTATTTGTGATAGATTAACCAACACGGCACCTCACAATGAAAACGCCACACCCACAGTGAAGCACGGTGGTGGAAGCATCGTTCTTTTTCCAACATTCATGAGTTATAAAGGCCCAGACCTAAATTCACAGAAAATCCCCACTTAATCTGAGGTGAATAATCAAAAAGTTCTGCTTTTAGTCATAAAATCCTAATGAAATACTTTGAACTTTGTGGTTGTAATCTGACAAAATGTTTAAATTATAACTCTGCTATTCCTCTCCTTCTTTATACCAATTTTCTAAACTGTCTTTTCTGTTCTCCAGCCATGTCATCGTTTTAGGAGATGTGAATACTTCTCATCAGCAGATAGACCATTGTGACCCAAGTGGTATTGTAAGTAAAAGCTTTAAAAACTGCTGCGATGGAGGTACTTTTTTACACTAATGCAATAGTCAAAGACTCAAGAGAAAGCCTACAACCTTTAACATCTTACCACTCCATTTTATTTACATTTCATGAAGAAGGAAGTTGCGCTCATGTCTTCTATGGAGGTTTTCATGTCCTTTCCTTCAGCAGTTCTTGGTGCAGCGCCACCACAGGCGAGGAGGGGAACAGGTTTTTCAAAAGGTTCTGTTCGTTTGACAAAGTGCAACTGTGAAAGCAAACCCCACCACCTGAAAATGTAACAAATGTTGCAATTTTTGTCTCGATCAAACCGAGTTTATCGGACTATCAGGGGTGAAAAGATCCGTGCTTTGACATTCAATCAATCAGTAACAAGACAGTTCAAAGTGCTTTACATAATAAAAACAAAAAATACAAAGTCCTGAAAGGTCTGGAAAGTTGATACAACTACATCAGATCTTTAATGTATTGTGGTGCTGAGCCGATCAATGATTAATAAAATAGCAGTATTTTAAAATCTGTTCTCTGAGCTACAGGGAGTCAGTGTATGGACTTTAGAACTGGGGTGATGCGCTCTGTCTTCCTGGTTTTAGTCAGACTGCAAGCAGCAGCGTTTTGGATCAGCTGCAGCTGGAGAACTGATTTTTCAAGCAGATCTCAGAGGACACCGTTGCAGTGATCGATGCAGCTAATGATAAAGGCATGGATGAGTTTCTCTAGATCTCGCTGAGACATTAGTCCTCTGATCCTGGAAATGTTCTTCAGGTGACAGAAGGCCGACTTTATAACTGTGTTTATGTGGCTCTGAAGGTTCTGGTACATTGTGCAAACAGATTTTTATGCCACACATTAGCAAACTGCCACAACTTCTGCATATGTAGCATATAGATGTGGGAACATTTCATTTAATCATATGACGACCTTTTTGCTACTTCCCCTCTGAAGTGTTGTGAAACCAGCGAGGATATACTTAGCTTGACGCTTTTTCATTTTGACTTTGTCTTTGCTCTGTTCTTGAGGTTAGATTTAAATGAACAGAATCATAAATTCCTGAGATAGAAAGAGGTTGCACCTTCTTTTCGCCATTACTCTACTTGGTCCTGCTGAATAACCAAATGTTTTTCTTATATTTCTCAGGAGGATTTTGCTGAGAATCCTGGGAGGAAATGGCTGAATAGCTTTTTGTACAGTAGCGTCCAAAAAGAGGAAGAGGAGGAACATCATAAAAGCTCAGAGACAACAGATTGTGTCCAAATGGGAAAATTCATAGACATCTTCCGCTACTTTCACCCAACTCGTACCAACGCCTTCACCTGTTGGTCCACTCTCACCGGAGCCCGACAGACTAACTACGGCACTCGTATTGATTATATATTTGCGGACCACCGGCTGGCCCAGGAGCAGTTTTCGGGAGCAGACATTATGCCGGAGGTGGAAGGTTCCGATCACTGTCCTGTTTGGGCGCACCTGAAATGTTCGCTTCTTCCCTGCTCCAAACCTCCTCCCCTCTGCACTCGCTACCTGCCAGAGTTTGCCGGCAAGCAGCAGAAACTCTCTCGCTTCCTGGTGAAGGTGGACCAAAAGTCGAAGGAAGCTTTACCTGGATCCCAGGAAAAGGAGGAAAAGAGGGAGAACATGAACCCGTTTTGTGGCGATAGTAAAAAACGATCGTCAACGTCAGAATCTGCTGCCCCAAAGGGGAAAAAGTCAAAGACAACAAATACCTCCTCAAAGCCGCGGGGTAACCTCCTTTCTTTTTTCAAACCCAAACTCACAGATGTTAAACCGTGTGAAAACACACCTGGTCTGGACCAGTTTATCTCATCGCACAGCAAGCCAAAGGCATCCGCGACCAGCGAGCTGCGTTCAGGAACGGGCGGCACGACTGAACGCACTGAGCTTGTTGTTGACGCTCCGTCCCAGCTGTGCACCAGCAGCACCGCAGGAGAATCAGGCAGCGCGGTGAAGGCCAAACAGCCGGCCTCTCGGCTCACTGAGGGGCAATCGCATGTCAAGAAGGGGGCATCATCTGTGTTTTGGAAGTCTGTGCTTCACGGCCCGCCCCCGGCCCCCTGCTGCAAGATGCACAGGGAACCCTGTGTGCTCCGTACTGTGAAAAAAGACGGCCCAAACATGGGCAAACAGTTCTTTGTGTGTGGACGGCCTCAGGGATACGCTTCCAACCCCGAGGCGCGCTGCAACTTCTTCATGTGGGTAGAAAAAGGAAAGTAAGACGTTTTCTGTAGCGCGACTGTTCAAACTCCATCACACTCACACGCCTCTTCGTTTCACTGTTTTTATAGATTTTTGTTTTGTCTGACTTAAAAATAAAATAGTTTTATGTTCTATGAGTCCTTGTTTTCTTTTTACTCTCATGCAAACAGATATAAATAGTTGATCTTTAAGGACATTTCAAAATAAAAGGTTGCAGATTTATAGATTCCAGCTGACTAATAGTTTATTGTTAATGTTGACCTGTTTTTTCAGATTTATATATAAAATATTTCCTTAAAATTTTTTTTAGCTTTTGAGACATTCTGCAGGTTGAACAATGATAGATTTAAACAGATTAATTACTGTTTAAATCTAGTTTGTATTTCTCACAATAGTGCAAAGGTGAAGGTAAAATATCTCTCACCATGAAATAGTCAAACTATTGCTCTAAATTTTAAGCTTAAGCATTATAAAAACGAGCTACACTGTAAACTACTTAAATGCAAGGAGACAGAATATTTATCCTCTCTTTGCAAAGAAACAATCCCAACTTTGATAAAAAGATAAATAATAAAAATTCAGGTTCTTATAATTCCAGTGTTATTGAGAAGTAGATATTAAATTTGTCTGTTTTTAATGTAAACATTAAACACAGACAAATGCCTCACAGTTCAGGGAGCTACAACCTTTCAGGCAGCAAAATCTCTCAACAGGTTAACTTATTTTATTTATACGTTTCTATTCCATCGAGCTCAACATGTAACTGAGTTTTTTATGAATTATTTCCATATCCAGTCAGAAATCAGTGTGACGCTTACAGGAACGTTTCAGTGTATTTTTAAGAAATTTGGACTGCAATTAATCACCTCCTGCATAAAATACAATGTTTCCAGGCTAATCAATGCTGAATCTTCAATACTCTTCTTCTTTGATTAGAGACCCTTTAAAATACAGTTTGAGATTAATTAAGCTGTAATTTTGTGACAATGTTTGTTTTTGTCATCAACCCAGCCTTGGATTGAAACTGGAGTGGAAACTACTATTTTCTTTTATTTTTATTTATTTTTTTACTAATGATGTCCTGTTTTTTTTTTTTTTACTATATAAGGTTGCTTAAATTACATTTTTATTCCTTCTAAAATGTCAGAAATTTCGCTAACAAATTCTAAATGTCAAAATTCTTTAACTTTAGGGTGTTTGCACACCTCATAGTCTTGTAGACTCGGTTCGATTGGGGACGAAAAATTGCAACATTTGTTAATTTTCAGCCGCAGCTGCACTGTGAAACGACCCAAACTAACTGAAAAACCTGTTCCCCACCGTCGCCTGTGGTGGCGCTGCACCAAGAAGTAGTAAAGGAATCGACACAAAACCTCTGAAGAAGACCAGCGCAACTTCACAAAATGTAAACAAAAATGGTGTCAGATTTTAGCAGTAGGACTTCTCCACTGATATGCATTACTAGGTTTTTTAGAATTCAAATTTGCATTCACACTTCCCAAACGAATCGGACTAAATGTTTTAGGGTCAAAACTAAACTTAAAGCTTTGAAATAAAAGTACATTTCTGTAATATCTGCATAAGCACAACAATAAAGCAGGACAATGAGTTCACTATTTGAGTGAAAGTGCAGTTTTAAATCCACAGTTATCTTGTGTAACTTTGGAGGACGGTTTAAAAAAATAATGAACTATTTTGAAGTAAATTAAAGGGTTTTTTTTTTTTTTGTTTTTTTTTTTTTTTTCCAAAAATGGGATTGTTAAGCAACAGAGCACCATGTGAAAGCCCTAGTGGGGTAAAAAAAAAAAAAAAAAAAAGGGGGGTTGGTGGAGGGAGGAACATT
The DNA here is from genome assembly GCA_903067095.1 of Girardinus metallicus. Taxonomy (NCBI): domain Eukaryota; kingdom Metazoa; phylum Chordata; class Actinopteri; order Cyprinodontiformes; family Poeciliidae; genus Girardinus; species Girardinus metallicus. Next base: position 26,400 of record CAEGAE010091549.1, on the reverse strand, counting down.
TTTACGCGCGCAGTCACTACCTCCTCTTTCCTTCCACCATCTTTTCCTCTCAGCTGCTCATTCTTTGTTGCAACTTTAGTTTTCTTTGGAAATAATACTTGGGGCATAAATCAGCCACCACATTTCGACGTGTCCCCTTCCTGTCTTTCACATCTGTCTGGACTGAAGACGTCAGCCTCTTCTCTGAGAGGTGGACAGCAGCAGAGGTCTCTTCACTGCGCTCCACGTGTTCAGCGTTTCCTCTGTAAGTGTTTCAGATTTAAATACGTGACGAGGTGATGTGGCAAAAAAAAAAAAACACAGAAAAGAAGAAAAGTAAAAGTACTTGAATTTAGTGATGGAATTGGGGTTTTAAAAAATAACATTCTCAGATCCTTTCTTAGAGTTTTCTTTTTATTCTTTTTGTTAAAGTTTTAATTAATGCTGACCAGACTTAAGGTGGGATTTTAAAAGACAAGAAGAAGTAGAAAATCATGGCTGCTGAGACAAAAATTACTTTGTTTAACAACTTTATCTAGTTGTACTGCCTGAAGTTACTGACTTCTGCAGACAGAAGTGAAATTTCTTTCAATTCCTATAATCACACCATGTGTATGGGCTCTGTCAATAAACGGCAAACCCTGAACAAATAAATGGAAATATGTGTTATCTTTAAGATTATGCCTTATAAGACTGATATTAAAAACTCCACCGGCTGAGGAAACTTGCCTTAGATATGATCTGTAACTGAATGACATCTTTTCCAGCTAGTTTTGTGTCACAGTGAGATAAAGTGGGTGTGCTGTTAAAGCCTGTATCTCTGTTAAGTTGAACTTTATCAGCCAACTGAAACGTTACGTCTCACACGTTGGTGCCACTTTTTCTAATTCAAAGCACAACTGAATGGTACTCGTCTTGTTTCCGTCATCTCCACCTTTCTTAGTTTTACACTTTGTGTTTTAGGGTTTTTTTTTATTATTATTTTTGCTGACGTGCCACATGATGCCTAAATATGAAAATGTTTTGTGTCAGTGAGGGGAAAAGTGCTGAAAGACTTTCAACCCGAGCTGTGGTGACATTCGAGGTATTGCTATTTTTTTTTTGTGCGTCACGTCCGTTGTTACGTGTGTGTGCAGGTTTCGTAGTTTGTTTTGAGAACAGCACCTGCAGCTCCTCAGTCACATGTGACGCATCCTGAAAAAGCACTGATCTGCTAAGCTAATTACCATCGCCACGGCGACGAGCAGGATGCAAACCAGCAACCTCGGATGATATGCTTTACTCTCCCAATTTTCTTTTTTCTTTGCTTGAATGGTCAATATTTACATTTCTTTGAAAAAGTTTTCCCACCTTGTGAGGATTTTTATATGTTTTTTTTTTTTCCACATTTCAGTAGGTTCAACTTTTTAGCATTGCAAAAACACAAAATGTTACTATTTTTGGTCTGGTTTTTAGTGCAAATATAAAAACTAACCTACAGGTAACTTTTTAGCAAGATGTAGGAGCTTATTTTAAGTAAATAATTCCTTAATATTGATTTTTTTTTTAAAATAGTACTAGAACCATCGGCAGATTTTTTCCACTTATAAGAAGAAATTTTTCCCATGTTGCAAGTAAATTTGTCTGCAAATAGAACAAGTATTTTTTTTTATTAATATTAAGAATTATTCATTATTTAATAACTCCTTAATGTTGATGAAAAGTATTACTTCCATTGGCAGATTTTTTCACTTATAACTTGGGAAAATGTTTTGTTATAAGTGAAATAATGGAACTAGTCCTTTTTAAGTCAATAATAAAGGATTATTTACTGGAAATAAATAATAAATAAATATATCTTCCTGAAAAGTTACTTGTAAGTTAGTTTTTGTCTTATATAAAGTGTACTAAGATATTTCCACTAGACAAAAATACTTTTGTGTTTTTGTAGTGTGTTATGGGATTAAGTGACATAAATACAGGCATAAGTGTTAACATTTATTGAATAAACACAGAACACTAACAATGCACATCATTGTGAACACAATATCTTCACCGTGAAACATAGAGGCAGTAATTAAGCGGCTCAGATTTGACAGAGAGATGGGTGTAAATGTAGAGCAATCCTGAAAGAAAAGCTTTCGATTTGATACTAGAGTGGAGGTTCACCTTCCAGAAACACGACAACAAACATGCAGCCAAATGGACAACAGAATGGTTTAGCTTAAGTCATACGCTACAAGAACAACATTTTACCAAGTATTTTTGTCTGGTTTCTAGGGCAAACATCATAGAAAGCTTGAAATAAGACAAAACTAACTTAAAAGTACCTTTTTAGTGATATATAGAGGCTAATTTTAAGTAAATAATTGATTAAAAAGTCATTGTTCTATTGGCAGACTATTTAACTTATAACAAGATATTTTCCCGTGTTTTAAGTTAATTTATCTCTCAATAGAACAAGTATTTTTTAATCAATGTAAAGGAATTATTTACTTAAAATAAGCTTCTATATCACATGTGTCAAACTCAAGGCCCAGGGGCCAAATCTGGCCCGCTGTAGCTTTTTATGTGGCCCTTTAAAGTCTAATTTACATCAATAAGTCCATAAATCCACAGAATTCATGCAAACTTCACACAAAATCAGCATTTTATATCTAATTGTACTACAAATTTTCCTCAAAATTAGCCTAAATTATTGTGTTTAAGTGACTGCTGCTTCAGCCTTACTCCATGTCAAGTTGTAGTCCGTGATCTCTACTGCGATTAATAAAAGGTTACATTTAACATCATACATTGGCGCAAATATTGTAAAAATTTCTTACAAATATTTCTAAATTAGCGTCACAAAATCCTGGATGAACTGAAAAGGTGTTCAATATTATTTCATTTTATTTTACTTATTGAATGCTGAAGTTAGCAGCTATTTATTGATATTTAAACAGTTTAATGGATTCTATCAATAGATTCTGACACAACCGGCCCTTTAAGAACATTTAGATCTATGATATGGCCCGAAACAGAAATGAGTTTCACATTGCCCTATATCTTGCTAAAAAGTTACTTTTAAGTTGGTCTTATTCCAAGTATACTAAGATATCTGTGCTAGAAACTAGAGCAAAAATACTTAGCAAGATTTTGTGTTTTTGCAGTGTATTCATGTATTTAAATGGCCCAGTCAAAGTCCAGACCTAAACTGATTAGGAATCTGACTGTACCTAATTCCTATCTGCCTTGGTTTTAATTCACCGGGTCAAAATTTCAGGCTTTGGATTTGCATAGTTGGTTGAAACATATTACAAAGAAGCCTGCAGCTGTAACTCTTATTGAAAATATTTACTCAGTGAAGCGACGTACAAATACGCACCACACCTCTCAGTTTAACACACTCTGAGTTCAGGTGGAAAACCAGGTCTTGGTAGACATAAAAATGTCCTAAAAAATTGTTTTTGAGTGATTAACTCAACACCACTCCCTTAAAAGTTTAGATACTCAACTGTTTGTCCGCCAGTCATTGAACAGCTGTAGAGATTTAAAACAGTAATTATTAGTAATCAAGTGGCTCCGGAAGGCGATTGGTTGCTCTGGATTCCAGGGTTTTTCCTTTGCGTAACATTTTAAAAATCATTTTCCTTCCTCTTCACTATTATTCCCTACTGAGTATTGGTTTCTTACACAAAATCCAAATCAAATAAATTGAAGTTTGTGGGAAAAAATGTGAAAAATTATTGGGAATAAATGGTTTTTAGCATTTCTATACACTCCTGGTAAAGAAGGATTAACAGCTTAAAATAAATTCCATTGAGTAGAATAATCTCATGCTGAAAATGTAGATTATATATCATGCTATAAAAATACCAGCTTTTATTTTGACTCTGTTCCAGCATTAACAAGTAACATGTTCGTATAAAATAATTATTCCTATGAAATAAATGCAGTTAAACCATTTTTTTTATTAATATCTTGCCTTAAAGTTCCTCTCAGCCACTTTTCTAAACGGGAAAGACAAGAAAACATGCCACACATTCAAAGAAATAACCGGCTATTGAACAGTAGCTACAGTTAGTAGCCACTCACTTAAATCCACAGCTGATTAAAAGTTTAAAACTCATCTCACCACTTACAGAGTGAAGAAGATGGTAAAAAAAAAAAAAATTGAAATCTAATTTTTAGAGAACAGCAGCAAGAAGTCTTTAACAGAAGTAGTTATAAATGATGGGGTTCTGTGAAGTAATCACTTTCTCTGGACACAGCCGGCACTTCTTTGCCTTCACACAGCCACCAGTGTTTGCACCGTTCCAGCGGTAAGCGGATCCCTGCCTGCATACGTGCAGCTCTAACACCACCTGTGAGGGGCTTAACAAAGGGTTAAAAATGGGTGTTCCCATTTCCTGCTCTAATCTCCCTCACACTCTCCTTTCTTCACTACCAAGGAGCTTCGGAGAGACTCCCTGGAGCCACACTCAACACAAACACTGGTGGATTCTGGACAACTTAGGCAAACTTCCATCAGGATTTATTATTTCACAAAGGAGATCTACCTCTGGGGTAAGGTGCTGCTAAAATGTGCGAGTCCCATTGGTTTTGTAGATGGTGTGGAAGAGAAGGGAAGGGCTAACTGTCAATCGTGTGTGAGTCTTGCATCAGACAAAAGCCATGTGGCACACGCAGCCAAATATTAAGAATGATCTACTGTGCGTTAACGGAAATGTTGTTCTCACTGAAAACATTTCATTAAATGTTTTATTGTGATGTTTTTACAATGAGAGCACGGAGCGAGGGCGTTTAATTGATATGTATGAATAAAAATAACAGGTCTACTATTGTGTCTTATCCACATGTTCTGTATTATTCGTGTGTAAAGTCAAGCAAAAGACACATTTGATGGGTCGTGCACCTTGTTAACCAGGTTTGGCCAGTTTTCTCACCCATTCTCATTAAAATATGTGAAGCTTGCTCAGAGCAAACTTTGCCTTTTAAAGAGTCAGAACCCAACAAAAGACTTGTTTAGTTGCGAACTGTTCCTGACATTTGGTATGCTTTTGGTGTCTGCATGATTTGGCTGTCTGCCCTGGGAAAGTTACAAGGTATGCAGCTGAAGAAAGTAACTCCAACCAAAACTCAACCTCAGGCTAGCCTTCTGGGAAAGCACTACCCTGTATTTAGTTTAAACAGCACCAATTTACACTGCCGCTCTTTGTTTATCTCTGTAGCCGGCTGCTACCAAGTGCCAACTTGTATGGGTGGTTGTATGCCGACAGAACTGCTCATTATTCTGGTTTTGTGTGAAATTCTCAATGGCGGGTCAAGTCTGGTGACAGAGTGCCCTTTGGAGGTCATATGTGAGATACCAGGGGGAAGCTTGACCCAGGGGCAACAGGGAAGTATCCCATGACCCTGGTGGGCCAGAGGACAGAGCTGCGGGTTTTCCCAGAGGTGTCCATGCCAGCTTTACGCGTCCCATGGGAGATTAGGCCAACACGAGTCCTTGCACAACATTTGTGACTTAAAGCTGCTCCAAGTAAAAATAACATTACAAGAAAGAGTTTACCACAGGACAAGCCAACCCTAAATGATGGATGGATGTAACATTTAACATGCATAAAATGGAAAAAATAACAATCACAAGGCTGGGTAATTTAGCTTGTGGTGGAAAAGTTGGATAGACTACATGAAACTCAGATCTGATTTTATTTTTAGTGACCGACTCTCTTCTGTTTCCAGTTTGTGTGTTTTTAATTATTCCATTGTTTATTTATTTATAAAGAAAGGTTTCATTAATCTTTTAGAAGGTGAGATGCATGGTACCAAATTATTACTTGGTAAAAAGCCAATTCAGTAATTAATTACGTGCATGTTTGGCTAATTATTATTCACATTTCACTAGAAACCAAGCAAGCCAAACTAAAAAACCCAACAGAGAATTCAGAAAATGTACAAAATCTCCTTTTCTAACAACTGTATTTTTGGCAAATGTGCAAACATTTTACTACTACAACAAGTTATAATCTCATTTAGAAAACTATTCAACTATTTCTTACTATTTTTTTTTTCTTTTACATTATCCTATTTTTCATGCCCATCATTTTAATCTTTCTCTGGGAAATAGAGTTGTAACTATTGTTTTATTTATCATGTCTTTCCTTCATATTGAAATTAGCATTATGATATTGTGACCATATGTTTTGTAAAATTAGCTTTCTTGGGAATCAATGATAAGATAAAATTGTTAAAAAGCAACTCCAGTTGCTTAACCGAAGTTTAAACGAACGCCAAACAGAAGTTTTTGTTCATCCGATTTCTGTTTTAAATTGTCTAAATTTAAAATGTCTAAATTAGAAAGCAGAACTCTTAAAACAAATGCTGAACTTCTTAGATCTACATTTTATGTTTCCCGGAAACAGTGGGTCCAAAAGTACTCATACATTTAAACCTCAATGTGTCTCATGTGACGGACAAACCCAAATTAGTGCATATTTGTAAAGCAACCAGAAACCAAGACTTTACCATCCACCTAGACTGGCAAGCAGCCAACAGGCAAAGGGTAACTCTGGAGGAGCTGCAGAGATTCACAACTCCGCAATAAAGAAACTTGGTGGTGGTAACATCATGCTGCAGAGATATTTTCAGAGTTTATGGGAAAATTGACGTTGCTAAAAAAACAACAATCCCTGAAATAAAACTCTTAGAAGCTGTAAAAAACTTCATTCTGAAGTTGGTGTTCCAGCAGGAAAGTAAAACTGTTGGGAGTTTTACTTTCCGTTTAAGGGAAAGACTTTATTCACCGTGTCCATCTTCAACCTTTGATGTTGTCGACATTAAAGGCATATCCATGTGTTATAATGACACAATCAAAGTCCAGAGCAAAATCCAATTGATAATCTTTTCATCCAAATTGGCTGGGCTTGAGCTACTTTGAGAAGAAGAAAGTAGAAAAATGTCACGTGAGCTGTCAGCTATTAGTGTTACAATATCTGGTTCTATAAAGCGTTGACTCATTGGGGCTGAACTTAAATCCATTTATTCTTTAAGAAAATATAGTAACCACAAATTTCCTTACATTTCACAAGTCTCCACTACTTTCCAATAAATAGATCCCAGCAAAATCCTGTTGTAACTCGACCAAATGAGTAAAGGGACGTGGATGAACACCAAACATCTAAGACAGCCATAATATTTGTTTTATTATTTCTTTCGATGTTTAATACACGTGCGCATTACGTACATTTTTGATAAAGTGATCCGACTCAGCTGTGCAACCCGTGAGTCCGATACACCTATTTCTAAAAACCGCAGTCTTTTCAGCTCGTTTTGTACAGTGTATTATTGTTTTTTTGTGTGAACCTTGACCTTATTGAATAAGGTCAACATTTGGTATTCTTAGTTTGTGTTTTATATGGAGATTGTTGTTTTCCTCTGGTGCACAAACAAGAAAAAAATAATTCTTACACTGCAAAACACAAAATCTAACCAAGTAATTTTGTCTAGTTTTTAGTGCACTTGAAATAAGACAAACTATCTTAAAAGTAACTTTTCAGCAAGATGGCTTTTTTAAGTGAATAATTTTTAATATACATGAAAAAGTACTAGCTAACTTATAACATGGGGAAAATTTCTTGTTCTAAGTGAAATAATCTGCCAGTGGAGCTAGTAGTTTTTAAAATTAAAACTAAGGAATTATTGACTTAAAACAAGCTCCTATGTCTCGCTTAAAAGTTATTTGTAAATTAGTTTTGTCTTATTTCAAGTGTACCAAGATATTTGCACTAGAAAGTAGACCAAAAGTACTTGGTGAGATTTTGTGTTTTTGCAGTGTAGGCAGCCGATGATACTTATATAACCTTTAAAAGTGTGCCACTGCTGCATTAGCATTGTATCAGGCAGATAATACTGCTCGTGCTTCCTGGAAGATACAATTCAAGATCTTGTCTCAACTTTAGCAGGTTAAACAAAAGAGAAGGGGAGGCATTCAGATGTAATGCAAGAGACATCCTGTGACGTTTCAAGAAGAAAGATAATTTGGCTTAGTCGGTGCTTTCTATGCATTTAAATGTCCAAATCAATCCAGCTGACACCAAAGGTTCCCCATACATAAGCGATTTTATGATTTACAGGGACTTCTTTTGGATGTGTCAATAATGGGGCGTCTGTTTCTCTGCTTCCAGTCATTTCAAGTTTCAAAGACGAGCCTTTCATTCAACCAAAACCAGCCCAACCACGGCAAGTAAGATAAAAATAAAATGGAGCTTCAAAAGATGAATGGACACAGCAGAGATGACGGGTGAGTGACTCCACGTGAGCGAGAATGACGATAAAGTTCACCGAGTTAAACCTTTGACTCTTCCTCCAATGTAGGTTTGATTCAGTTGAAGCCATGGAAGAAAACTCTGAGTTTCTCCCACATAAAACCGGAGTAAAGAAAGAAGTTCACTTCACAGACGTGAGTTCCAGGCTACGTTTACACAGCAGCCTGAAGTGACACAATTCCTACTTTTTGTCAAACTCGATTTCTTTTTTTTTTTTGGCGTGGTCGTTCACACTTCCGTCCTGTATGTGTTCTCCAGTGTGAACTGCAATAGACCTGAAAGTGTCCCGCATGCGCAGTAGAGGGCGCAATAGCGTCACAATTAGAGCGCGTGCTCAGTGTTTTGCCACAATTGCCATAAAAAAGACGAAGACGTGTTCAGTGTTAATAATGGATGCAAGCTGCCGTTAAAACCTAAAGAAGAAGAGGAGGAAGAAGAAGTGCTCAGTGTTTGCGGACGTAAACGTGGATGCTAACGGTGGAGAGTAGCTTACGATTTTGAAGTTGTTGTCCGACCTGAGCCAGCATATTAGCAACGTAATCCTCGTTTTAGTCCGCCATGGTGGTTGTTGTTTTTCTTCCCGCTTGAGCGTATCGGGACGCAGAGTAGTGACGTTGGTCGAGTATGAGTGACGTTCAGGTCGGCGAATGCGACCTGACAGCATTTGAAAAGATAGAATATATATATAGGACATCCAAGTGGCCTGCATATATTTCTCCTTCATTTTCAATGATTTTCTTTTTTGTCATAAAGAAATAAACATTTTCATGTCCTTTTGTTTCAGTTTGAGGGAAAGACCTCATTTGGCATGTCCATCTTTAACCTTAGTAACGCCATCATGGGAAGTGGAATCCTGGGACTTGCATATGCAATGTCCAACACAGGAATCATTCTGTTCATGTGAGTAAACTAAACAAAATTGTTTCATACATCTGCACAGACTGAAAACAAACTACTAGCTGTTGTATTTCATCAGCTGCTTGTGACATTTATTAGATTTTTGGTGAATCCAAAATTATAGCAGGACTGTTTGTCATGTGAGTTTAAGTGAGTTTATTGGGAATTATGTTGTGGGCTGAAATACATGGTTAGCAAATGGAAGTAAAATGATTTGATCAAAATCTCCTTATTTGAAAACATTTTCTTATAACTATATACCGTTAGCACATTTTAAATTTTTTCTTTTGAATTTCAGTCACTTTTTTGTTTATTTTGTATTACTTTTATCTCAGCTTTTCTAGCCACTTTGTGCATTTTTCTTTATGACTTTACAAATCTTTTTAAAATTTTATCACATGTACAATGTGAATCAGATGACATTCTAGAATAGTGGACAGAAATAAAATTAACACAGATTGTGAGATTTCTTACAATTTGTCCATGCAACTGTGTTTGTCCAAGATGTAAAAAGATAAATATGTAAATTATATTTATTTATAAATATTATTTACATATTTATGTAATTTTTATTTATTAATTTAATAAAATAATTGTTTTATTTTATCACTTGCAATAAATAAAATATTTTATTTATTATAAATATATTTATAATATGTATTTTTATAAATATTTTATTATAAATGTATTCATAATAAAATATTTATTAAAAATGTTTTATTAAAAAAATTTACTTCATTTTTAATAAAATAATATTTATCATCCTTAACATTATCAATAATACATTTAATAATAAATATAATCTAGATAGATGAATTTTTACACATTTGTCATTTAATCTACTTTGATACGACAGAGATTTACACTCCAAGTTTTTAGACAATCTTGTTAAAGTTTTCAAAGTTGCGTTAAAATGTTTCTGTGAAATCGTCTTCGCCTTTCTTGGAATCCTGTTTATGGTTCAGGAGTAATGTAAACAGTGTTACGCCATGAACAGCTTTACTACTGCCAAACTCTGATCTGTCAGAACCTACATTAGAGCAGTCAGCTCCTGTAAATCAGATTTAAATGGTTAAATATAGAAACACGATCAGATCCCTGGAGTTGGACTGAACCATGTGGCGGGGGTGGAGATGGAAAAAAACAAGCTGCTTCTTTCTAAACTAAAATGTCTGTTCTGAAACAATAATGATCTCAGGAATTATAAAAATGGTTTACTCCAAATTACTGTTTTGTTTGTGTTTTTTTGTGGGTAACTTTTATGATTGAGTGCCAACAGATGTGGTTTTTGTCTTTCAGAATCCTGTTAGCGTGCATTGCTGTTCTGTCTGCATATTCTATTCACCTCCTGCTAAAATGTGCCGGAGTTGTAGGTAAGAGGCTCGACTAAACTTTCATAGCTTTTCCACTTATGCCTTGTAAATAGAACATTTTTTATGCCCTGTAAATAGAATTTTTTTTAACATCCCTGCTAAAGATTTATAAAACCCTAAATATAATCTCACTCTGAACACTTTCTTAATATTCAGTACATTTATCCAGTATAGAGGGAAAAAAACTGATATTAAGAAGAATATTTCTAAACAATAACCCTTTAAAATAAATGTTACTGAAGCACTTTTTAGTTCACATGTTATTCGACCAGAGTGTGTAGAAACTTTTATTTCATGACACACAAGTTTGTTTCCCAGGGGAAGACTTAGGATGTGACACTGAGACCAGTTTCTTTTAGCTGCTCTTCAAAATTGGAAAGACAATCAAGCCATTGAAATATGGCAGGAAATGGTTACAAGAAAATGATTCCACGCCCATATCTACAACCAAAACACTAATTAAAGCCAGGAAATCACCTTTTCTGTCCTACCATCTCAAAGGTAAACATAAATCCTGCCGAGTCTTTAACTGGAGATGTATGAATTGGTAAAATGGGACTAAAATTGTTATTTTTGCCAAACGTACTCCAGGTAAAGTTTGGTCTAAAATAAATGGTGGATTTAATGGATAGAAAAACACCTCGTTCCATCTGGCAACAATGGCGGAGAATCTGTTACGCTTTGAGCAAGTTTTTCTTCTAAAGACTGTGGAAACTCTTTAAAAACACCGAAATATCTTAAATAAACACTTGTTGGCCTCTACCAGCAAACTAAAAACTGGTTATCCTTTATTCTTACAGAAAGATTTTGATGAGGATAAGAATGACATAACAAGTGTCATGAACATGAAGGAGTCTTCATGAATGTTTGACTGTTACCATGAAGTGTTATTCGGTAAATTACACTTTTAATGCAAAGTTGACGCTTTTAATGGACTTTTAATGCTGATTTAATGCAACTTTTCTTTAAAAGTGTCATTATTTACGAACATACTACAAAGTTGACACTCAAAATTGACATGATTTTTTTTTCCACTACAGAAAAACTTAAAGATTGTAGCTAAAATCAGTGTGAGATTATTTTTCTGTGATAAAAGATACTCTTAAGCTCTTTAAAACACGTCTTTAAAAAGGGATGACAGCAAATTGGTCCCTGTCTGCAGTCTTAATATTTATTCACACGGTTGGTTTTCAGGTATCCGTGCGTATGAGCAGCTAGGAAATCGAGCTTTTGGACCCCCGGGGAAAATGCTGGCTGCCATCACCATCACTGTGCACAATGTTGGAGGTATTCTTAATTCATCTCTTATGACGTATTTCTATATTAACTTGTTTTTGTTGTTTTTTTAAACCATATTTTTGTTTTTCCTGTGTCAATATACAGTCATTTTTAATAAATTGGAATGTAATTGGAAAGTTAATTTATTCAAGTAACTCAGTTTACTGAGTGCTCTTACCAAGTATGTTTACTTTCTAATGCAAATATCTTAGTACACTTGAAATTAGCCAAAACTAACTTTTTTTAATCTATACAATTACATTGTATAGATTAATTACACAGACTGATGTTACCAAGCCTTTATTTCCTGTTCTTTATTGTGAGTTTTCACAGATAATGAAAGCTATTTTTAATGCTTAAAGGTAATTTCCCGAAGGTACTTTTAATTTCACAAATGATCTTCAGAATGCATATTCTAATTTAATGAATATGACTGCATATATTTGAATTAAAAAATAAAAATCATAGCTTTTGCCGCCATAAAATAAAGTATAAACAAATAAACAACATAACCTTGTTACTATGTGTTTGCAGCCATGTCCACTTATCTTTACATTGTAAAGTCAGAGCTCCCTCTGGTTATTCAAGCTTTTCTTGGTAAACACGGAAACACAGGGTGAGCATTTATTCAGATTTCTTCTTGGTTCTCTCATGGCACTTTAAGTTTTTTGTTGTCATCGTTTTTTGCATGATTGTCTTCTGATTTTTTCATCTGTTTGTGTGGCCGAATCTCAGAGAATGGTTCCTGAATGGAAACTATTTGATCATCATTGTTAGTGCCATCATCATTCTTCCCCTTGCACTCATGAAGCAGCTCGGTAGGTCAGCCACTCTCACCTTCTTTCTGCCGCTTTTCCACTGGCACGTCGCCGCACTAACTGGCTAACGTGCAGTTCGGTTTTACACCAGGCAGTGAGCTTTTCCACTGTCCGATCTGTTCCTCGTTATTGTGGGTGGGCTGTTAGCGCAGCAGCTGTGTTCAGTTAATGTTTTCATCGACGTCCTGCTTCTGATGGACTAAACTAAAATAAACCCAGATATTTTATTTTGTCTTGCAGAAATTCCCCGTGTTTCAGAGCTGCTAGCTGCTAGCAGCGCTGCTAATTCGCGGTCATAGTGAACAGCTCTGATAGCACACGTTATGTTCGCGGTCCACATCTAAACGCTTCTTCTTCTTCTTCTTCTTCTTCTTCTTCTTCTTCCTACTGAAATTTATTGGCGGTTGTCAAAAACGACATTGGGTGAGCACTACTGCCACCAACCGGTAAAGTGTGTGGACCAGCTACATGCTAAATGCCGGTAGCAGTTTTCAGTAACGTAAATCATGAGCCAATCAATGAGTGCGGCCCGCTGTCAATCAATCGATCCGGTGCCGATCCATGTAATTATCATTTAAAACAATTTATTGACTTATTTTCATCGTATCTTATCGCGTATAAGATACGATGGCGCGGACATTTTAACGCGCATGTGCACGCATGCGTACTCGCTGCATGTTTCCCATTCTGACAGAGCACCGGAATCGAACCGGTTAGAGGCGGTCTAGTGGAGAAGCGCCTGCTGTTTTGTCACTCCTCATGCTCTTCTCATGTAGACATTTTTGCTGTCTGTTTTCACGTCTGACTCTGAAAGTGATAAAAAATAACTTACATAATCATGTTATTTTCTTTTTATTGCACTCCAGGGTACCTTGGCTATACAAGTGGCTTCTCTCTCTCCTGCATGGTGTTTTTCCTTATTTCAGTGAGTCAGCAAAATGGAAACGAAAGAAGATAGACAGCTGCGCTCCTGTCAAATATTTGTCTTTTAATAAATTTGTGGATGCATTTTGTCCAGGTCATCTACAAGAAATTCAGCCTCCCCTGCTTGTTTGATTCCAGTAATGCCACAACCCTTCATGAAAATAACTTCTCAAAGCTTAATTCAACATGTGACGCCAAACTATTTACCATCAACTCCGAGGTCAGAAAAACACCACATTGCCTTTATTGCCGTGTGTATTTCATGTCCTGCTTTGCACAGGTCATGTACACACCAGAGTGCGTAAGGTCAACAGTAGTGAGGCGTGTTGTGTCAACAGCAGTATTGGGAACATTTGAACGCTGATATTAAGGCTTCTACTTTGTTTTGCCGTTTAGGCAGCGTACACCATCCCGATCATAGCTTTCGCTTTTGTCTGCCACCCAGAGGTGTTGCCCATCTACACTGAGTTACGGAAGTAAGTCAGGACGCCATGCTCAGTCTCTGCTACGTAAAAACGCAATATTAAAAGTTTTTTCCCCTCTTGCAGTGCCAACAAGAAGCGCATGCAGAAAGTTGCCAACATCTCCATCCTGGCCATGTTTGCCATGTATCTGCTGACCGCTATTTTTGGTTATCTCACCTTTTACGGTAAGATTCTTCCTAAAGCTGCAATATGTAATATTTGCAATATTTTTTGTACATTTTCTGAAACAGACACTATGTCGTGACAGCATAGTAGAGTGTCAATCATTTTCTGTCAGATCTGAACATATTTAATAATTTATCTGTCTTACATACTGGCTCCACCATTAAATGACCCAAATATTAAAAATACGGAGAGCCATTTCAGCCAAAATTAATTAAATAAATAAGTAATTGGCTTATTTATTCAGTTATTTATTATTTTATGTATTCATTATTTAATTAATTTAATTATACATTTATTATTATACTTATTTATTTTATGTATTCATTTGTTATTTTACTTATTTATACATTTATTATTTTATTTATACATTTATTTGTTATTTTATTTATTCATTTACACATCTGTATGGTAGTAGCTCATTTTATTGTTTTAAGTTTCAAAACAGTTTCCAAATTCAGTTCAACTCAATCGGTACCATTTAATCAAGACTGCTCAGTCAACAGAGAAAAATGCAAATTAATCACTGGGATTACAGTAAAACTTTTAAAATTATAAAAAATGCATTTTTTTGACAACTTCTTCAGCTTGTTTTTCAAAAAGTTTATAGTTTTACATTTTAAATTTGCAACAATATTGCTAATATTCCAACTTGTCCGAAGAGACGACAACATTTTACGTACACAGTAAATAGGCTTTGTCTTGTAAAGTTATTGCTGGTAATACTCTAATAAATAAGGAAATACTTCATCTTTTAACACATCAGAATCAAATAAACAGCTGCAGGACTTTGAAGAACTGCTTATTTCAAAGAACCAGACCTTTTGACACTATTTGAGAAGTTCTGGTGTAGCATGAAACAATTCACTGACAGAAAAAATTCGAACACTTACGTCTGGAAAAATGCAGCAAAATTGTAGGAATCCTAAAATTGAGATAAGTGTTTTGTGTTGCGTCTGTGCAGCTGGAGTCGAGGCTGAGCTGCTTCACACCTACAGTAAAGTGGATCCTCTGGACGTCCTGTTTCTCTGCGTGCGTCTGGCTGTTCTGGTGGCCGTCACTCTGACTGTCCCTGTGGTTCTGTTCCCGGTAAGAAACACCAGAAAATTATTCAGATGTACAATAATAGGTCCCACATATCTAACAGACTACACATCAACACCAAAACGCAAAACCGATATGCAGAAAAACAAACCAATGATTTATTGGTGAACTATTTACTTTTTTCTCAGTGACTTTCTAATCCGCTAAAGCTCTTTTCTATGTTTAGTCTTTAGACTTTGTCTCTTTTCTTTTCACTTGTTGTCTGATCAGTTCCTTAGTTTCCCCAAAAAACATCCGTTAATTAGAAAAGCTTCGATTAACAGTTTCATAAAGTGAAAACATTAATAGGGGAGATATGGAGCCATTTTCTTTCAATTGATTCTCTACTGCACTGTAAAACATTTGAGCCGCATTTAGTCGTGTCTTCTCTCTTCTACTCTTTAAGTCAAATAAATTTAGTGAGTTTTAATTTTGAATCTAAATGTGTGAGTTTGCAGAAGACAAACTTGCAGTAGTGAGTTGTGTTAACTTTTAATTAATTTTGTCAAACCTTCAATAGTTGAATAAACTAAAGTTTTTAGGTTACCACTTAAAAAAAACTAAAAGAAGAAAAAAAAAAAACAGGATTGGGAGCCATTTCCCAGAATGCTTAGTGGGATGTTTTTGTATTCTGACTCTTATTAAAGCAAATGATTGAGGATAATGTCCTGTTCACACTAAATGTTTTTGAGCTGAATTCATTGTGATGTTTAATAAAATTCATTATCAAATCAGAAATTTTGTTCTTGCAATTTGAAACAAGAATTTAAATGATTGTAAAGTAAAATAAATAGTTACTTTAACTTGATAATGTGAGTGAAAATAATAGAGAAATGTGGCTCTTTAACCAGATGGGGGCATTATTTTCTTTGCATATTGTGAAATAATTATTTTATTTAAGGTAAAACTCGCAGCTCAAGATTAATGAACATAAAAACAATGTTTAGACAACTTGCCTCTTGTTGTTAAATCAACTCCATGAATTTTAATTTATGAATTAAAACCAAAACAATTTAATTTGTAACTTAAATTGCATTTTCAAGGCAGCAGGTGGACTTTCATTTTCAAATTAAACCACATTGAAATGTTTTACAGTGTATGACAATTTTTAAAAGTGTTTTAAATTAGTAATTTATCTTAGTTATCAATTTCACCATTAATTTTAGACATGTATTTATTAACCAAATTGATGTTTATTTTTAATCTACATGAAGATGATGTACCTATATTTGCTAAACGACATGAAAAGTGTAAGTATGACAATAGGAAGGGGGTATTTTTTTTAACTGCAATTTATATATTTGCTTACGATTATTATTATTTCAGTTTTAAGTCCTGGAATTTAAAGTTGCTAAATTTTGAATGTAGCTTAGACAAATTTAGCTATTTTGGGTTCCTATGTGGAACAAAGCTGAACCTACCATCAGTCCAAATTCTTATTTACTTACTTATTTATCTACCATCTTGACATTATGCTAACAGGGAACTGAAACTGCCACAGCTAAAACGAAGGAAATAGGTCGACTTTTTTTAGCCATGCAGCGTATCGACTCTGGGGAGTTTCTGTAATAACTTTTGCATCTTAACTTGCAGATGCAACAAGAAGTTGTCAAAACAATTTTATTTTGTTCACAAGAAGTAAAAAGAAAACCGATTGTAGACGACACTAAATTAAAATTTTTCCTGTCAAAATAATTATATATATATTTTTTTGGAAATACTTAAAGTGAAAGATCAATATGAGTTTGATGTCATCAGATAATCTCAATGTGAATTTAAGGCCTGCATGTAGCTTAGCTTAGTTTAGCATCAGTTCAAGAGCACGGTAGCCATTCGAAGGAAACACAATGTTTGTAAATATCCTTAAGTTTTCTGTGTCTATAATTTATGTAACAAATATATACGACAAACTCAAGTGAAGATTTTTGCTAAAACCAAGTTAAGCTAAACTTATTGCAAATTAAAGAGTTTTGTAAACTGCTTGATCTTTCTTTTCCAAACACTGTAAAGAGCACATAAAAATTTCTTTAAATGTTTTAGGATTTTTTTTGCAGTCTTCATGCTCAATGTTTGTGTTTGAAAGGAACTAATTTTGTTTTTCCTTTCGTTTTATCCCTTTTTTTTTTTTTTTGCAGATTCGCAGAGCGGTGCTCCAGATCTTCTTCCCTGATAAGCCTTTCCACTGGGTCAGACATATCCTCATTGCATTCAGCCTCATCTTTGTGGTCAACTTGCTCGTTATATTTGTCCCTTCAATCAAGGACATCTTTGGCGTCATAGGTACGTTCGCACTGCAGATGCTGTAGTGTGCACTCCACTCTAAAGTTCAGGTCCATCTCATTTAATTAGAGTAGTGAAAAGTAAAGGGTTATGGATTTGAAACTTAATTTGGATTTTCATGATTTACAGCTAATAAAAACATACAATTTTGTTCCTTAAAAAAATTAAAATATAACATGAGACCAATAAAATAAAGAGATGGTGTCATGTCTAAATAAACTTGGTAAGAAGTGCAGACTTGACACCGTCCACAAGGAGGATAACTCGCAGTCGTCATTGCTAAAGAAGCTACTTCTTCAAAGAGCTGTAATGAAGAACATTAATAGAAAGTTGAGTGGAAAGAGAAAGAGGAGTTTGAATTTTTTTTCAAGGTTTTCAGAGTTAGTGGCGAATTGTTGAGTCATGACATCTACCAGTGTTGTTCCATTGTGTTTTTTTATGTCTCTTGTCAGTGTAGGCAAAAGTTTTAAAACACTTACAATTTAGTTCTACCAAAAAAAAAAAAAAAAAAAAAGCTTTGTGGAGGTGCTAATTTAATCCACATTACCAAAGGTACCAATACCTTCCAGGATCTCAGTGGCCTTTAAATTGGTCTGAAACAAAACCCTGCAGAGAATCTTTTAATCAAAACTGGTTAAAAAAAAAAGAGCTTATAATTAATCACTATTGGTTTAGTGACTCTACATACAACATATAAAATCCTCTCTTTTTGAATTAGAAAACTGATATAAGTAAATTTTTCAATGTTGTAAAACTTCATTGTCAGTGCTTTACTTATATTCTACAGTCAAATTAACCATTTACAATAAAAAATCCTCGTTGCTTTCCGTTCTTGTCTTGTGCAGGAGCCACATCGGCCCCCAGTCTCATTTTCATCCTACCTGCTATTTTCTACATCCGGATTGTTCCTGAAGACCAGGAACCTTTGAAGTCAAAACCAAAGATTCAGGTACGTATCTAAGGCTACGTTCACACAGCAGGTCTTGATGCTTAATTCTGATTTTTATTTTTTTTTGCATGGTCAGTTATACTACTAAATAGAAAATTTATAAAGAAATTTAAAAGTAGCCTGCCAAGGCTTGCTTGTCGGTTGGGACCCAGCGTTCTGATGCTGAAAACTAGCAACAATGTTAATGTGAACTAAAATGTTGTCAGTATCATGTGGAGTTATTATGTTAACTAACATGGAGTTACTCCACTTAGTATGCAAACATCTAAAATTAGATTAGCTTTAATGCTGTCAGTAGTATGTGTGGTATCACCACCCATTCAATATGATACACATGCTTCATAAATAAATTTAAAAAATAGCTAAAATGCTTATTTTAGGTACTAGATTAACGTTAGCATGAGGGCTATCGCTAGCATCTTGAGTCACTAGCATGTTATCGTGTTGACTAATATAACATAACATTCGGTGTGTAAACTTTAGCTTAAATGCTGTCAAGAGCGTGTTGACTTACTACATTCAGTATGCTCAGCATAGCTAATAAGTAATAAAAAAAATCGGCTAAAATGCTTTTCTGAGCGTTTTAGAAAAGAGCTTTTTTCGAGTCGCCATGGCGACTCCAAAAAAAAGGGCTTTTTTTTTTTTTGAGTCGCCATGGCGACTCGAAACGGCAACGGAAGTAGCAGCTCCCTTCTCCAGATCGAGCGTCACGTTTTGGTATTTATCGTGGGTGTGCACGCAGCGGTTCGTGCCGCACGAATGTGGTTTCTGGGAGACGTTTTTCGCCTATTTTGATTAAACCCGACCGCAGTGAGACTTCCGTGTGAAAAAGTTTACGTTTCCAAAACGACACCCCCCCCCGGTCCCCCCATGCGCAGAAGAGCGTTGACGTCACACAGCAGCGCCCTGTTTACGGAAGTAATAATGGATGGAGCCGTTAACGGATCCATGCTAAAGTTTACTCAGCAACGAGAGCCGACAGTACCGTGACAAAATCATAAGAAGACGGAGGAAGGTAATAAAAAGAAACCACAACTAATGGTGACGACTTTTTGTGGCGTTTTGACTGTAATTTATATAGAGAAATCTGTTTGGATGCGTAATAATCAGCACCAGAAGTGGTTGGATTGTGATGTGACCCGCATCGGTTACACAGACTTCTGTCATAAGTTTATGATCATAATTTCCAGCCATTGTTTACATCCTGATTTATCGCTTCTGGTGCAGAATTATGACGCATTTCTCACGTCAATGACATAAAAAGCCGAATAAAATGCAATATGACTATTCAGACTGCAGACGCTTTGAAAACAAATTAGTACCACATGTGGAAGCGGCACAGGTCAGACATTTATTTGGGTGAAAAGATCGGAATTAGGCCGTTCAGACTGCGGTGAAAAAGTTGTGTATAGGTCACATAAGGACAAAAAAAAAAAAAAAAAAAAAGCAGATTTGGGTCACATTTACCTGCTGTGTGAACGCAGGCTGAGTGAAACACTCCGACTGCGTTTTATGTTTGCTTTACTATTTTTTAAATCTAATTAATGGGCACATGATATTCTCTTTATCTCTCCTGCAGGCTGCATGTTTTGCAGCATTAGGATTCATCTTTATGATCATGAGCCTGTCATTTATAATCATCGACTGGACTACCGGAAAGACCGGAAGCGGAGGCGGCCACTAGCTTCGCGCTACATATGCTGTGACTGAACAAAGGCACTGCAAACAGAATGTCAACCAAAGCTCTCCCAGAAATTATCCCGTTCAGATGAGATCCGGTCCAGAGTCTGGAGATTTTCAACGAAGGAAAAGCAAATGAAGAACCTTCGCCAGCGTCGATATCAGGAAAATGTGTGATGGCACAGAAAAATGTCCTGTTGAGGAGGAGGGAGCACAGGATGGCACGAAGTTTGTTCTGTCTGAGTCCGCCGCCCTGCCGCAGCTCAAAGTCAGAGTGAAGATGGCAGCAAGAGGATGAATGAGAACAGCATGACTAAAACGGAAATCCCACTTCAGTGTTCCATGGAATAGTTCAGTCACTGCCAACATCCCTCCAGTATACTTCCCTAATATTTCAAATCACATTTATTTACTGTTTCACCAAACAAAACAGAATAATTTTGATTAAATCCCCCCTACATTTGTCTTGAAAAATATAAAGAACAATAACTGCATTTCCACAGAGATTGTTATATTTGGTAAAGAAACAACTATCTATGAAGTGAAGTTCAACTAATGTGATATTATTTTTTATGTCTCTTGTTGTGAATGATGTAAAAAATTGCTCTTTCAGGCAGAGTCTGAGGTGACCAAATAATCCGGTGCAATATGCAGGATTTTGCTGCTGTTCAGACAATTTGCTGACAATCATGTGAGCCAAAACGCAGAAAAAGGTTTTTGCACAAGGAACGCAATGTTTTCTTTTTTTATGTTAGTTTAGCTGCAGACCAAAGAGTGTATTTATGCAGTTATACTGACAGAAAAGTTACCTCTTTTTAATTTATCATGAGTAAAAGTAGAGCCTCAAAGCATCCAGTGTTACAAAGCATCCTTCATCATGTTCAGAAACTTTTCAGCATGTTACCCATTGACAAAGTTAAAATAAAGGGTTTTCTGTGAAATTGGTCCAAAACATGTTACCTTTGTGAAGCAACCTGCTCATTTTCTGACTGCTTTCACTAACATATTGCAATAAAAATCTTTTGTTTCTACACATCTGTCTTCTTTTAATCCACATATGCTTTGTTTTTTTTCTTTTAGAAAATTTCACAATACTGTCTTCAAATTATGATATTTGCAAACATTGAGATTAGTCTGCAACACAGCAGTTTTGGAAAATCAGATGATGATGTAGAAGCTTTATGTGATTAAATGTCTCCATTTAATCAGTGAATTAAATGGAGAAACACGTCTGTGTGCATTTTAACACAAAACATTTCCTTTTTTTTTTTACCTCATAGCAAAATTAAATCAAATTTAGCAACATATCAGGAAGAGAACCATGAACCCCCACAAGTCTGATAATAATCACCAGAGGAAGGTTTTTTGCTCAAGAAATGAACATGTTTTTATGTGTTTTGTTGTTAAATCGACCAAAATACTTGCAGAAGCTGAAGAGGAGCTCTTTCCAATTATAATTTGACGTCACATCCGTATGAGCGAAATGCGTCTTTCTGGCTTCTGCCTTAAGTTGACAAGACAGCTAGAAAAGACAAAGTCGTATTTCAGAAGCAAATAAAGCAATACCATGAACATTGTTGTCTTCTAAATACAATGGGCTTTTAAGTTTTTATGGATTTCCAAGCGATCTTGAATTAAGAAGACGAATAGTTTGTAAATATTCGTCGCTACCGGTTAAATTTACCGACGCATAGCAAAGTTTGCAGCCTTCACTTCACTTCGTATCAGCTTCTTCAGCCTGAAACTACCGGGGTGAAACGGATGGTAAATAAAGGAGCCGTCCCTGTCTTATTTACATGGAATCACTTCTGTATTCAGCCCGAAAGAGCGAATGTATGGCAACGAGTGAGCGGATCACAGCCAGACAGTCAAGCAACTGATCCCCCTGTACACACCGCTTTAAACACTGTCCTAAATGAGCTCTCCACAAGAAACATGTAAAAGTAATACAACGGAACAACACTGAGACCTTAAGGAACGCGGCCATATTTTTCTATAAGCAACAACTCTGAACCTGAACTCTGACACCAGTGCTGCCCTACTGTAAGCTATGGGGCTAGTTGTGCTTCCTCATGCTTCGGAAGCAAAAAGCCCGAACCGTGCTCTCCCCCGTTACTTGGTCTCTGACACTAACGACAATAAACACACATAAGAACAAGATAAAAAAATAAGTACAAAATGAAACATGAAAATGTTTAGATACTGAAATAGCACATTTTTACAAGAAAACGTCCGAGAATATTGCCTGCTAGCATAAGCTAAAGCTAATGTTAGCCACAAAGTTTAAAGAAAGTAAAAGTCACCTTCGTATCTGTGAATGTATAATGAGGCGTACATCTTAAGTACTTTCTCCAGATTACTTGTTGGGGCTTTGGATCGACGTACGTCATTAATTGTTACCTTGGGCGAGCCCTGCAAGCAGCTAGCCAGAAAATGACCGCCATTTTCAATAGACGGGAAGTGACCGAACCGCTGACGTGCATTGAGCCCTTATGGACAGAAAGGCCACTCAGACAGGAAGAAGCTTTTACTCCAAGCAGTCTGAAATCACCAGATTACCATTCAAAGATAAAGATCTCTTTTTTATAGACATCTATTAAAAAGTTCTTGGCCTTAGTGACCATTGCTACAGTTAGAGGAAAAATTAGCAAGCTTGCAAGCCTAAAGAAACATCCAAATTGTAGAGTACAGTGGTGGCGGCATCATCTTTTCCTGCAGGGGGTTCTGGTGAAGAAGAAAGAACATAATGTGCAACATAGTAAGACAAACAGGAAGTTAAAGCTTCAGCACAAATGGGTTTTTCAAATTGCCAATGAGCCCCAAGGCTACTGCTGAATTTACTACAAAGTATCCTAAAGGGCAACAAGGTTAATCATTTGACTAGAACAAAGTTCTGAAAGTTTGCAGGCAAAGTTTAAACGAGTTTGAATAAACCCGACTCAGCTACATGAGTTCTGTCAGAGGGAACCGGCCAAAACTGCAGCAAACAGTAGTGAGAAGCTCCTTGAAGAATACCAAGAAAATTAACCCCAAATCATGCAGTTTATTGAAAGATAACTTTACAAATATTTAAGGAAATGTGTGCAAACTTTCCACTTTGTTAAAAGCTGAAAAAATCTCTAAAAAAATGAAAAAGTTTAGTTTGATTTATTGTCAGTGAAAAAAAAAAAAACTTCCCTTTTCATGCACTCTATGTTCATAACTGTTTGAGATAAAAAGTTTTTGTTTGCATGGCTGTAAAATGAACGCATTCGCAGCAGAAGGAGAACACACACACACGCACACACACACGCTGCCTGCCTCTCTCTCTCTCTCGCTCTCTGAAAATGGAAGTAACAAGTTGATTTGCGCATCAACTCTGAGCGAGAGAAGAAAAGTGGGGGTTAGAGAAGTGTGGTTGTCCGTTTCCTGCTTTGAGCTGATGTGTGCACAGAACACAGAAGAGAAACTTCCTTTCTGACAGTGCATTGTGAGAACGTTTTTGTTTTGTTTTTTTATTTATTTCTATCAAATGCAGGAGATATTAATTTCAAATAAACTGGAGCATTGGTGAGAAGGACAATGAGCCGTGGGAAAAATAAAATGGAGAGCGTCCCGAGCTCCCTGCTGAGCCAACAGGAGAATGAGAAGCTGGAGGAGCTCCTGGGCAGAAGGTGTGCTGTAAGTTCACGACTGAGCTGGGAGGCGGATAATCTTCTTAATTTACTCTCATTTTTGATCCAAGGCTTTTCTCAGTCTCATTCGCTTCATTTTGAAGTAGCTAAAGTCACATCCTGAAGTGAATCGCTAAATTAACGGTTACATATTTGAATCTGTTTCCGTTTCTTGACTTTTAGTTATTAGTTTCTGGAAGAAAAAAAGACATCAGGTGTTTATTTTTGCAAAGTGTTTTTAGTAAAGGATGTAAATACATGTTTTCTTACATTGGGTCATCAAGAAAGTGGGTAGCTGTAACAGGAAATGGTGGCTGCATCGATTCTTCCTCCTCTGTCAGAAATAGACTTTATGACTGTGTTTAATCTCTCAGCAGAGCAGAAGTTAGTCTGTTCTTCATTCTTTTTAATCCACTAAAGTAAAGCTTTGCTCCGAGTTTCTCTGTTGGATTTAAAAACCTGCAAAGCTTTAAAACAGCAGGTGCAACAGAGAACTTATCAGAGCAAATGAAAGCAGAGGAGGAAGTTAATCATCGTCACCGAACTGCAAATTTACATTTGAACTGCAATAAAATGCCTTAACAAGTCATATCAGCTCTAAACTGTGTCCAACGTCTCTCTCTCTCTGTGTGTGTGCAGTCGATGGCCACAGCAGTGGCCCAGTTGTTCATGGCTCTGCCTAACAGCCCAGCCGTGTGGAGTCTGCAGCACACTGGAGTGGTCTGCTTCGTCAAAGACAACCCTCAGCGCTCCTACTTCATACGCATGTTCGACCCGAAGGTCAGACAACAACCAAAAACCAACAAATCTTTAGGTGTTTTCACTTAGTTCTCCTTTTGAAAAGTCCCAAATAGTTCACACAAATCACTCATGTTTATTACTTTTACAAACTGTGGAGTACTTTTTTTTTTTACTTTAGACCAACATTTAAAACAGAAAACTGTTTAGTTTATTACTTTTATAAACTAAACATTACACCAATATGTAGCTTTAGACTTTTAATATCGGAGCAAGACCAAGAGAAACTCCTGTTAGTTTACAAATCTAGAACAAACTTAAACGGTACCATCTACTTAACCCAGAACAAGAACAAGACGTGGAGAACCAACATTTAGCTTTATACTGAAATAAATCTAGAACTAAACCCAGGACAACTGGAACCAACATTTAGTTTTATAAGAACAAGAATCCAAAGAAACCGCTACTAGTTTATAAATTATGGACTACTTATTCTTAAACACGAGGAACCAATATGTAGTTTTATACTTTTACATTTCTGTCTTTCTTTTGGTTTTGTCTGTATTTTCTTCTAATTCATGTAAAGCACTTTGAAATTGTTGCTGAAAATGTGCTTTATAATTAAAATTACCTACCTTACCTAAGAGATGATTAAAATCTTTTTCCCTCAGGTTGGTAGGCAAATTTGGGAGCAAGAGCTCTACAACCAGCTTGTTTACACGACGCCGCTGCCGTACTTTCATACTTTTGCTGCAGATGTAAGACGTTCCCTGCACATTCTGCATTTATAAGTCAAAGTTCTCTACAAGTTCCACATTTCTTCATAACGTGTTTGATTCAATGTGCATTCGTAGGACTGTCAGGTTGGGCTGAACTTTACGGACCAACAGGAAGCAGACGCCTTCCAAAGCACCATCATGGAGAAAATCAACCAAAGACACAACCGACAAGGTCAGCATGGGCAACTTCCTCACTGCACAGAGGGGCAAAAACCTTTCTTACTGTCATAAAAAATTAAACATTTAAGCTCAGGTTGTCCTCTTTAGGAATGAGTTTTTAATACATCTGTCAAATCAACAGCATTTTGTTGGTGTTACGTCATCATACAGACCGTACAGATTTATTTTTACTCGTTTATTCATTTATTTCTGCGTTTCTTTTTTCAATTTAATTCTCTGCATTCACGGCGCTGTTGTGACATCCTTGATGCTGTGATCCAAAATGGTGGCTTGTTTACAACCGACAGAGAAGAAACAGCGCCCCCCACCGAAGAATGGTAAGACATACGCCGGATTTGATGTTTAATACTAAAACTTTATTTGAAACATGCAGCACAAACATGTTGTGTGATTTCTCTTTTTATATTGCTGCAGACAGAGGTTCCCTCCCTCCTGTTCCACCTGGTGTGTATCTCCCGTGATTCATAGCTCTTCTCGCCTTATTACTAAAACAACATTACAGTTTTTTGTGTTTTCATAACCCAGAGACTTTTAAAATTTTGTGGTGCCTACATTTGTTTTGGAAGTTTCATAAAGCAACATTTATAAAAATGGAAGACACTCAAACTACATTCAGAAGTATTCACTTTAAATAAGAAGAAAAAACTAAATAATCACTTCATTTATAACTAGTACTTCTGCATCAATATTAAAAAATATTGACTTAAAACAACCCCACATTGTAATGAAAATTTACTTGTAGGTTAGTTTTGTCTTATTTCAAATGTACTAAGATATTTTCACTAGAAACTAGAACAAAAATACTTAATATTTAGTGTTTTGCAGCGCAGTTAAAGTTTAGTGTAACTCCTTTAACT